>CAJNOP010003649.1:0-12415 GCA_905250075.1 Rotaria sp. Silwood1 | reverse complement strand
GGTCAATCGTCTTTCACATTTTAATCTTATAGGGACAGTGCCCACGCACAATTTCAAGTTAGCGATTCTATGTTCCAATTTGGTAGTAGTGGCAGATTCTTCATTGAGAACCCATTCAATACGTACTTCTTCTGCTCGAACTTGTTCTCCACGGTGTCGAACTGTTTCAATCATTTGAGTATCGTCCTGATATGAACAAAACACAATAGTATCAGATGGAACATATGAATGAATCGAACAAAGTCACACCTGTCGAAGATTTCTTTCTAGTTTTGCGATTTGTCTTTGTTGATTTTGGATAGTTTGCGAATATTCGTCGACCAAACACCTCTTTTTTTCCATCTCACTCGCGGATTCTTTGCAATGAATCTAAATTAGGCGATTTGCTCTGGCATTCGCGTATATTTCGCATTGAATATCTACCTGGAGATTCAGCTGGATTTTGCACGGTTCAGCAATGTTATTGGTCCCACTCACAGAACTTTTCTGAAAATAAAAAAAAAATTGAATTTGATCGACTGAAATTTCCTTGACAGAACGTGCTTAATTGAGTTTGAATACTTTTCTCTTCCGATGTCTGTTCAAATCTTTTGGTCTAATATGAAGAGAGACACAACTAGTGACCATCGTCAAGAAAATTGTTAGTTTTCTTTAACAGATGCACAAACTAACCACTTTGGACAAAATCAGAAGGCTACAATGGGTAAATTCTTAAAATAGTCACAGAAATCATCCGCCGAACGGAAGCTCAAAAGCGACATACAACATGGCAACAAAACTATAGTGAATCAGGCAAAACTTTTGCCAATCATATTCGTTCATTGCTTCTATCAAATTCGTTCATCCTGTCGAGTTGACTTAAAACGAGAATGTCTCAACCTGTGAGGAAAAGTTATAAAATCATTTGGATATTAGTGTGAAAATCTACTAATCAAACTCGGACTTCTCTCACAAGATGTCTGAATGAAATTTCATAGAATTAAAGATTTCTTGAGCAATGACAAGTCGATGAAAGCACAGCATAGAGAGTATTCCAGTTTTCAAGTCCCACTTTCTTTCCAGTATTTCTTGGGAATGGTTCAATCAAAATTTCTGAAACATACAGTGCGGATAGATCTAGAACGATAGAGTAAAAGTGTTGCTAGACTCGACTTTGGACAATTCTTCCTTCTATGATATATATACGGACCACAAAAACTAGAAATGAAACCATTTTTTGCTGCCGTTTTTTCTAGGTACTATATCCGATTGAATTGTACATTTTTTTTATCAATAACTATACACGTATAAAGTCAAAGTACGAGACAGACTCTAAAGAGCCTGGTTTGTAACCAGGGCAATTTTATAATATCTACTAAAAATCAGTAGAACAATATTGTTTGGCAAAAAAGTGTCATAAACCCTACATATGATTGGTTTTCCTAAAGATACGTCATCATATTTTCTCCAAAACTTGATTGAACTAATTTAAAACTAAAGTTAAGAAGAGAAATCAAGCGATCAATACTCAATGCGTAGAAGTCAACTAAAGCTTCTGCTCTGAAAAACCGTTTTTTCCAACTGCTTTCATGAAAATTGATGATATAAAACAAGATCCTTTACGCATTTCATAGCCCTTGAAAAGCTTTATCAGCTCGTATCAAGTGAACAAAGGATAAAATAATCTTTGAGACTTTCATCAATGTTCTCTTCTCTAAGAGTTTTGACAACTCAGCTATTTATATCGGTAGTTTTCGCAACTTCTGGAAAGAGTCGTATAACGAATCCAAGATAACATCTTTTCAGTTCTGATTTATTGGTTTTGATAACGAAATACTTCTTTGCCAGATTCAGTGATGAAAGTTCACCTTAAAAGAGAACGACTAAACGAAAAATTCTAACACTTCCATCTCAAACAGAGCTCAATTAGTACAGGAAAACTCATCCTAGAATAAAAAAGATTTGATTCTTTCCTCAGAAAGATGTAGGTGGCACAGATGGACAAAATGACTAAGGTTATGTCCTCTACTTCTATCATACGACGTTGGTCGATGGAATTAAAAAAGTCTCCACAAGCACTTCAGACAATCGGAAGCTGCTATTTTCATTTAGCTTCTTTTTCTCGGTGTTGACTATTGAAGAAATAATCAACTCCAATAGGAAAAGTACTGTAAAAATGTTTGTTGTCTGCAGGGGACTGAATTTATAAAATCTCCTAAAATTCAGCGAAGCAATATTTTGAAATATATAACAAGGAGATTGGTCCCAATTGTTTCAAATATTTGAGAGAAAAATTTCAGCTTGATAGGTCGACGCCATCTGGTAGAAATGGGAGACGTCAGTGAAATATTTTTGTTCCAAAATTTTTTGGTCTTGAAGTATTTGAATGATTTACTTTTGAATCAGTGCGTTCTACATGTAATCGACTACGCTGAATCCCAAAAACTCGCTTTTAAATCGAAATCGACAAGTGTTTTAAGATGGTTTTCGAGATCATTATCAAATTTCGATGACTTCGCATCCTTTATATACCAGTTCACCATGCTTCACGTGAAGTCGTCAAAGCTTCATCACTATTTGAACCCATGTTGATTACCAGTCTTGAAAATATGCATCGGATTCAATGTCGTCGATTAGATATAGAACAGACTGTTTGAAAGACAATAAAGAGAATACTCTAAAATGTTGAGCGGTGCACTTTTTCTTCTAGGAATTTACAATTCGGTTTATTTTCTCACTTCGAGAAAGAATATTCTAATCTCAAAATGTGCTTAGTAGATAGAGGGTACTTCATACTATTTTATTAGCAAAGAAACGCCGGTTTTGGTCATTGTACAGAAAATTTAGGAATCTTAGATTTTTCAATATACCCTCTTGTTTGAACGAAGTTTAAACTGTATGACGAAATAGAGCTCGCTTGAAAGTACGCCGAAGCACTTTCACTTCCGTTTCATTTTCATTAGAGTTGGTTTAAATAGTCTAAAGTTTGAAAATCAAAATAGTTTAGAGAATTCATATGTTTCTATGTATTTCATGTTTCTCATTTAATTTTTCTTCTTAGCTTTCACTAGAAATCAGTTTGATCAAATTTTACAGTGTTTTATGACGCACCATTTGCAAAAACAATAAGGTTCACGGGTTAAAAATTAAAATGACCAACAACTTGTCGTTCTTCGACTCAGTAATCAATATGAGCTGAGTGCGAAAAAAGCAGCACTATTTTGTGATTGTTTTTTTTCTCAATCTTTTAAATGCGTACATTCAATCTTCCTTGATCCTACACCTTTGTTTCTTTGACTTTCGATGAACAAACACGAAAAGAAGATGTACTTCAATAGGAGATCGAGCTAGCTCTTGGTTAGTAGTTAGAGGGTTATTTCGTAGGATGCAAACTACAGTAGAAAGGAGACACTGATTTTAGTCTCTGCCCAAAAGTGATTGAGATGACAGCAACGTTTAGATTCTACTCTCTCCCTTGCAAGCACGTATGCACATATGTTTCTCTCCGTTTCTGTTCTCCGTCGATATTGAAATCAGTTAATTAATCGGAGTCAAACAATATGAAAAATTAGTATGCAACGAGAGTAGGTAAGCAACGCAGGAAGTCTCAGGTTCTGTTGAACAACTACGATTGACTACATCCAAATTCTACAGAGCGGCCAGTATATCGTCTTTTTTCGAACTTTTCGCTAAAGTATCTCAAAAATATTCCTATATTCTCTCCGATACAACAGTGCAAAATGTAAACGAATGTAGATAGTGCAGTACCTACGAAATCATTAGAGTGGTTCTTCAGACAACTACGTAAACAGGATGTATCAGCCCCTTACTCATTCCATAACAATTTTGTATTGTACATGTGACTGAACTCTGCGGCTAGATACCTTGTGCTGATATATAGTCAGTAGCTCTGATAATTTTCATATAGTGCCATTAAACAAACGATGGCAGCGCTGTTACATGAACTTTCCTATCGAAAAAATATTGGTTTTTGCTTGGATATTACCCACAATTCTTTTTTTTATCAATGTCAAGCTTCTGGAAGCAATTATGATCTATTTTACATACAAATCGATAGCTCTTATTGTGCTCTACAAGGCATAACAAAGCAGCACTCGTAAAAATGTCTGACTGCAAAGTTTCATCTTTGTTTATATTAAAATCTGTTTTTGACCTAACGAAAAACAAATATTTAAAGTTTGTCTAAAGATTATTCGGGCATCAGTTTTTCGACGAATAGTTAGTACCAAATATGGCAGAAGCTAGTCTGATTTAAGTCTTTCTCTCCAAACACACTTCTATTTTTTAGTTTCTCTTAACTGTAAGCTTAGATCGAAGTACACCGCACAGAAACTATCATATGTGGTGCGATGACATATCAAATAGTAGGCTACGACTAAACTTTATTGCAAAATGTCACTTCGTCGTCAACGTACGATCCATCTATGTGCTATTGATTAGTGGTAGCTTTTGGATGATTTACATTGTCAAAACGTTTTCAATGCGGTCCATTAACAGACACAGTGTAATGCCTCGTGTTTAACTAATATACAGTCTGTTTACGATGTGTTTTCGAACCGCAAGCGCTACCGTTCTGATCGACTTGGGTAGTTTAGATAATAGTTTCTTTTCCTTTATTATCTAAACTACATTTATAATGACCGTCCTTAACGTCACAAACTACGATTGACTGTATGCCATACTGATATCAATCGTTTGTTTTCTAGTTTCTCTGATCGCCGAATGTGCTTACTATCCGCTCTTGATCCTGACAAATTGCATTCAACTCTTGGCGCCCACGATTTACTTCGGTGTAAACCTTCAATAAAAAAAGCAAAATCATCAAACTACATAATTCATGAGCACACTTCCATTCCACATACCGCTTGCAGTTCATTGAAATCTCTCTTCAATCTCTCGTATTCTACTTGTTGTTGGGTTCGATTAGCATTATATTCGTTTAAACGCTGCATTAATCGAGCATTTTCATTACGAAGTTCATTAGATATTTGCTCAATATGATCGATCTAGAATGTCATCAGCGGTAGCAATGATCGTCAATAAAGACTAATGAAAACCTACTTCAACTAATCTCGACTCGATCGATGAATAGCGCTTTGCAGATTCCTACAAAATAGAAGAAAAACGTAGAATAATACTCTCAAGAAACAAGAAGATCTCTACCCACCTGTAATTCCTGATCCTTTCTGTTGATATCCATCGAGTAGGAATCTTCCAACCTAAAATATTTTTCCTCCGCTACTTGCAGAGATTTGCGCAATCGCAAAATGTCTTCGTTGGCCTCTCGAACAGAAGCTTCCAGTCGTTCAATATCGGCCTGGTGAGCACTCTAAGAGAGAAAATCGTGGGTATCTTACATCTGAAGGCAAAGGCAGTATTAAAAACGGCATTTTAAGTGATGCAAAAGCGAATGAGCAAGCCACTGTTATCTTGAAAAAAATTGCTAGTACAAGATTTAACTCGCCCTGTCTCATCATTCAAAAGAACTGTTCAAGGCGTCTGTCTGTATAGAAGTCGGTAGATTGCAATAGTTTTTTTTTAAAGGACTTGCAACTCTGATTTTTTTTCTATTTATATTCATGAATTTTCACCTTTAATCTCAGGTCAAATTACGCCAAAATATGCAGTTCAACTCATCCTATTGTCACTATAACATTATCGAATCACTAAAAATCTGATTGAGAAGAAGAAAACGAAGAAGCAATTAACCCATTGAGTCTCAAATTATTTTTTTCTGGGTTGATTCGACTAGGCTATCAGATTAGCTCATTTTATATACAGAAATACACCACAAAGAAAACATCAATTGCTGTAATGGTCTCGGTAGAAGTGATAGTTGTACGTCCTCTCATTTCCTTTGGATAAAAAATTATGTTTTGAATAAATTTTTGGTTGCCATTCAGTTCAAATTCTTTTTCATCTATATCAAGATAACTTCCACTCTAGTAGTAAAAATCATTTTATTTATAAATCAATGTGCCACTTGGATTGTTCTGTTAGTCAGAGTCTATTCACTATGTATTGCCTTTACAGATGGTTTGAGAGGATTCTAAGATAGCCTTTATTGCTTCATTCAAAAAGGTGAAGCATTCATCTTCATGAACTATGTTGTTTAGAAAAATCACAAAAAAGGTGTAGCATTTTTGCTACTATCAGTCTGAAAGGGTCAAAATATGATCACTGAGCGATTCGAGCACCATGTTGATATAAGATGTACTGAGATAATAAAATTTCCTTTTCGACCTTAATGAATTCAATACGAGCAGGGGTCCCAAACATCGTTCTTTCGAGTGTTGAAAACTCTCAGTCTATATCTTATACTAAATTAATGTTTTCCTAACTAAAGACAATCTGTTCCTCTTGTTTTGAAGCGAAAATTCTTATGAATTGATATATATTAAAAAAGCTTATTAGCGCAGCCCCTTTTGGGGCTGAAATGTGGAACTCACGTATATTCTTCAGCCTCATTATACTAATATGCAATATAAATCTTATAAAATCACGAAGCTTTTAATTTTCTGACAGATGCCCTTATTTTTCGTCTTCTTTGTTGCTATTCGTTCAGTATTTTTCGTTTTAACACTACTTTTTTTCTTTAATTTTACATTTTTATTACAAGAAGCATTGAATTATATGCCGAATGAAGCTGTTATATATATATATGTATATGTATATCCAGTATTTAAAACCTGGTCGCTAAGGTCTGTAATGGGGGCCTGTCTGTAAGGGGAGGGGGGAGGGGGAGGAGCCGCGAAACCTTGAACGTAAAACTTACACTCACTATTTTCTTCGAAAATATACGTGAGTTCCACAAAACACAGAAAATTCTTTTTGTTATACTTACACTAGTTTTAATAGTGATTTGCTGCAACTCAGACTCGACGTTGAACAATCTGGCTGCCAGCTACCGATGAGAGGAAATGCGTAAATTGATGTTTGCTATTCAGAATTGCATCAAAGTTGACTTACTTGTTCACGTTCGCGTTCCGAATAAGCGAGATCGGCCAACGCACGTTCATATTTTTGCCGAATCTTCTACAATAATTGAACGAGAACTTTACAACGAGCAGCAAACCGGTTCCAATAATCGTACCTGAGTTTCAGCGGTCAATTGTTCCCTTTCAACGTCGCTCTACAAATAGAAGAAACATCTCATGAGTAGAACTGTAACAGTTTCATGTCAGTTCCTCGAACTGAAACTGGTTTCAATAGTGAGGGTACAGCGTCCTCCGTTTTGGCATACCAGGTTCTAGAAGAGGGTGCAACCGATCGGGCTGAAACTTTTACGATAGATAGAGTATAAAAAAGCATAAAATCCATATTCGAGTAAATATTTTTAAAGAGTTTTTTGAAGAGTTTGCTGGGTGGTCTCCATTGTCATTCCATCTTGTTTCGATTTTACCCTCTCCGCTTCTCAGTCCTTTTCTTTTAATTTAACAAAATATGCCAAGCTCGAGCTGCAAACGTAGTTGTTCATTTTCAAAATCTTATAACTCTAGATTGAATCATCTGCAACGTAACAGGCCAATTTTACCACTGAAGAATGCGTCCAAGAAACTGTTATGCGATTTCTAGCCTGATTGGACATAGTGAGACAGGGAGGCGCGCAGAGTGTCAATGTAACGGATTGAAAACGGAAACCTATAACCTCAGCGTAATCTTAGAATACCTTGTGCTAGTTCCAAGAACCGAAAGGTTTTCTCAGACATTCTATGCGCATCGTTGAAAATCTTTAGGTTGTAGATTTTTTTTTTATTGCAAACCTGTTTTTTGAGTTTTTGGGAATCGGTTACGGTACAAACGCTTTCCAGAAATCAAGGATGGTTTCCAAACATGATTTGGAAATCCTTTAGGGTTTTGTTAATCGTCCTAACACCTCAAGTGTTTCGAAAAAAGTCTTGAAAACAGAAGTTATACTCAAGTATGATTTTTTTCTCATGTTTCCATCGCATAACTTTCGGGTTTAGGATTTGCTCGACAAGCAGAACGTATAGTGATGAAAAAAGTTTAAGAATAAATAAAATACGATCGTGTTTATCGTACTTTTCTTTAACATGAGAAGTATTGAATGTGGCAGACACAAGATGCTAATCATCTTGAAAAAATCGTCACTTTCAAATGCCCTGATAATCGAAGTCCGAAAATCTATAGAATTACCTATATGTTTTTATCTAAGAAATTTCGTTTTCATTAATCTTATGATAGAAAAATAATGTCAAAGTATATGGTTGGAAGGAGCAGAAAAAGCTACGGAAAAGAAGTATTTTAAGTGTTGATCAAAGTTCTTTACCATGGAGTACATTATGATTGTTATTGAGCTTGATACAGGCCAAAATCTTCTACTAAATCATGTGTTTTGAGACTATCCAACACGTGTATTCAAAGCAAGTTTAATGGAATTTCTCTACATTTGTGAGCAATGTATCGAATTCTATGCTTAAATTTACTGGTATTGTTGAAAATCATTGGTAAACAAATTGAGTCAACAGTCAAAATACTTCATTTCCGTAACAATTTGTGCTCTTTTCAATCATATGCTTTCATATCATTTTTCGATTATAAGATTAAAAAAAAACGAAATTTCTCAGATCAAAACCATATAAGTAGTCCTATAGATTTTCGTCAGAGGATGTCTCTGGAAAGAGAATAGTTACTTCTCATGTTAAAGAAAACCATGATAAACACGATTGTACTTTATTTGTTCTTAAACTTTTTTCTGCTGCAAAAAAATAAAACCTTTTTCGTAAGATACAGAGCAGAGCCTATGGAGTCTTCCTATATGCACTGATTGACTATGGATTTTGCCTAGCTGTCCCAACTGTTAGCACGTCTTTAGTTCTTGTCTTCGAACAATATCATAAGAAACAATTTTATTCTTAAACTTTTTTTCACTTCTGTAGACCTTACTTATTTTATGCGAAATTGTTTTTATAAAACATGAGAACTAATAGAATTTCAAAAAAAAGACGTCTTTTTTTATGGAAATCGAAAACCTACGTCTAATTAGCTGATCATTCAAAAGAATGCCATATTTCTTCCTCTTCATGCATTCATGTCTCTTTCAATAGCCAAACATTATTATTATTAAAAACAAATTGCAGTAAAGTTCGGTGAAACTTGTTGGACCTTTAAATTTTGCTTTAACAAATGTATGCAGAAGATCGATAAGCAAGAATATATAGTACTGACGAGAGAGTCTCCATTGGTAGAAAAATGGGATAGACATGTTGTTATTATGTCAGAGAAAAACTTCTATCGACATTTGTTTATACAAACAGCTATAAATCGATCTACAGTTTTGCTTTCTTGTCCTGCCTTCATGTACTTACTTTTCTGATATACAGATTTAGCACATGCATTTCTATTCTTCTTGGATAGAAGAATTTAGGTGTTTCTCACAAAGCACCTCTGTTGCCCTAGTTGAAAAGTTTCTTTCTTTTGTGAATGTAGAGAAAAACTTGGTTTTTGCATTCAGAGCTCTTTTAAACTTCGTTTTGCTTAGAAATGATCTTTTATCAAACCAAAAATGGATATAAAATGCTTTGGATAATTTCTATTAACACATGACATCAATTTCTTCACACTCCAACATTTAGTTCCTCAATCGACTAACACACAATATTCGTAAACATACATGAGAATAGAAAGTAAACCAACTATAGAGTTCAGGATATCAGTTCACAAAAATAATCTAGATTTTTAGAGTTCAACACTCAAAAACTTCGAATATGTAGGAGAAAGTGATGTGAACACTCACAAAAATTGTATAACATAAAGATTCCGTTGATTCTAACATTTCAGCTTCAAGAGACTAGCGGAATTGAATGCATCACTATTACAAAAGCTTCCTGGCTAAAAAAAGGTACAAAGATTTGACAGCTCTTCGATTAGAACTTTCAAATTTCGCAAATTATGCAGATAAAAACGCTAGCTTTAACAAGCATAACAATTTTCATTCAAGACACTGAAAGACTTCAAATAAAATGAGTACGTTCTCCCAGAAAAGTGATTTTGGTCCGTGTACATGCAAATCAGATGAATTTTTCAGAATATGTTGCGACCGTAGTGAAGAAATTATGGTTAAATTTTCTGACGAACACCATTACTTTTATGGATGAGATATTCGCCAAACCAGCGTCAGACATAGCTCATCTGATAACTTGAATTTTTCTGTAGTCTTCAAGTCTAAATATTCAATTCATTGTTGTTTGAAAGGGCATAGAAGGATCCAAAGCATGATAGACTCTTTCTATTCTTACTTCTCCATCAGATAAAAGCGATCAAAAGTTCCTTAACTCATAAACTCAAAAAGAAGCCTTGGGAGAACCGTAGATCTTACTCGATTTTTAAAATTTTTTTAAGTTAAGTAGCTTTTAATCACTTTTGTCTGGTTGAGAACTAAGAATAGAAAGAGTCTATCATCCCTCGGATCCTTCCATGCCCTTTCAAACAAAACGGAATTCAATATTTAGAGTCGAGGACTAGAGAGAATTTCGAGTTCTCAAATGTGCTATTTCTGACGTTTGATTGGTGAATATCTCACTCACAAAAGTAACAGTGTTGGTCAGAAAATTTAAGCATAATCTCTGCACTACAATCTCAACATATCTTGAAAAACTCATACGATTTGCATGTGCATGTACTAAAACCACTTAGTAGGGAAAGAGACAGTGATCTTCAGGGTTCCATTACTCTTTAGTTCCATAGTAAATAGCTCTCTGAAACTTTGCACTTTTTCAATCGATTTTTACAGTTCCGCTAAATTTTTGAGAGCCCCAAAACCCTTTTCTGGACACCTATAAAGGGTTTCATATAGTAACAAACCTTTTTTATCTCGAACATGAGTTTTATCATTTTCGATACCCTATTTATTGTCATAATTTCAGCCCGATCGGTTGTATCTCTATGAAGATGAGACATGGTCACCATGATAGAGGGGTATCCTCTCATTTGCGAACATACAGTCGAAAATTCAAAGTTTATTAAATTAAATTATATTTCATTTTTTCAATTAATTTGAATTTTTCACATTAAAAGCTACTGAAAGTGTCAAATTTTCAATTTTTAGTTCGTTAAAACTCATTTCTTCGAAAAAAACTCCGAAAATTAAAATCGTTACTTTTATTATTTAATATATTTTACTAAAACGAATTTTAACAGCTATTTTGTTTGAAGAATTGAAATTTGTAGAGTTCGCTCTTGTTTTCTATGTTATTTCTATACTTTTTTTGGGAAGATGTAGAGCTCGCTAGTGCTTTCAATACAATTTCTATCTATAAATTTAGGAAGATGTAGAGTTCGCCACTGTTTTCTATGTAATTTCTATATTTTAGTTTAGGAAGATGTAGAGTTCGCTCTTGTTATCTATGTTATTTCTATATTCTGGTTTAGGAAGATATAGGGTTCGTTTGACATATGACTGCAGGGTTTCGATATATTCAGCTCTTATTAGTAGAGTGTGCTAAACTACGTAGTGCTCTTCTTCTTTTTCTAAATTGAGTCTCATATTTAGAGTTCATTGGATCGAATTACCGATATGAACGTCATAAGCCTGTTTTTGTATGGGAACTCTATGTAGTTTCCATACTAACACAAGATAAACAGTCCACTGAAAAGAA
Source organism: Rotaria sp. Silwood1 (assembly GCA_905250075.1). Classification (NCBI taxonomy): domain Eukaryota; kingdom Metazoa; phylum Rotifera; class Eurotatoria; order Philodinida; family Philodinidae; genus Rotaria; species Rotaria sp. Silwood1. The sequence goes on along the minus strand of CAJNOP010003649.1, from coordinate 797 downwards.
ACTAATTGGAACCCAAATATATAATTATTCAACAACAGAACTGTGGAAACAATGCAAACGGGACAATATTTAGGTGTTGGTATTAGAGTTCTCTTCAAACAAGCGTCCATCGAGGTCACACTTTAAATGGATATTGAACCATGCGTGTGAAACATGAGAGAAACAATTCAAAGCTCCCTTCGATCTTCATCTAAACTTTCTTTTTTTTTTCGCCCCTTGCTCGAGCTATATTAGAGTTCGTTTTTCAATATGAGAATTAAGCATATCACCTTCCAAAAGGTGTTCCTGATTAAGATTAAGATACATAGTACTTAAACTAAATCTATGATCTGGCTACGTTCCAAAAAAGTTTTTATGAAAACTCTTTCGCGATCAACCTATTTCAGTGACCTCGTTTAAAATGCGAAAAGATTTCATTGGCGTTTTTTTAAAATAATTTCTTCGATAGTATACCTCACTTATAAAATCTTCTTTTTGGTGAAGCAGCAAAATTCATAATTACTTCAGAGCTGATAAAACCTTTTGAATCAAATACCTTGAAATGTAAAACAAATTTTCTTTCGCTGCCATGTTCTTACACTGGTCTTCCAAAATGAGAAGTGACACTCTCAGACCGCATTCGCTTACCTTCAAACAGACTACACGCGACACTTCTAAATCTTTTTTACATTCAGTTAGATTTATGCTGGATTTTCTAGCGAACTCTACATCTTCCAAAATCTACAGATAGAAATTGTATTGAAAACAGTGGCGAACTCTACATCTTCCTAAATTTATAGATAGAAATTGTATTGAAA
>CAJNOP010003648.1:0-12418 GCA_905250075.1 Rotaria sp. Silwood1 | reverse complement strand
CCAGATTAATCTGTTCATGATTCTTGGGTTTTTCTTCACTCATTTTTCCTTTATCGAGTGGAGTTGCATTATTATTACTGGTAGTAAGTAATAGCATATAAGGTTATTAATTACTGTAGGTAATTAGAAATAATCTATGAAAGTAGCAAAAGTCAGAAACTAAAATTGTTATCAAGTCATATAGTATTAAAAGTAATAACTCATAGAAGCAATGTTGTTATTACTGTATTACTAGTAATAAAGTATATAAAATGATTACCAATTATTGAGTAATAATAATAAAAAATAATTCAGTAAAACCTTTACTAGCGAGCCGTTCTCTACAGTGGAAACCTCGTTATTATTGGCGTTTTTCACGAATCCGAAAAGTCAATTGTTGCTGAAAATGGACGTCTCGAAGGTGAACACCTTTTTATTATGAACGTTTTTAGTAGTCTCGCTCATGCTCACTTTAGAGAGTCTTCACTGTAGTAATGTAGCTACCTTATTATTGATTTCCACATGCTCTAAATTAAACAATACAATATATTTGAGATTTCCTTTTCTTCTATAAAAAAAGGATTCGGAGTTTCTCGGAGCTGGAATCGGAGTCAAAAAGTAAAAAAGATTCGAAGTTGAAGTTGAAGTTGAAATCGAAGTCGAAAACAACGAATTTTTCGGAGTCGAAGTCAGAATCGGAATAAAAAAATGTGACTCCGCCCGTCTCTACCTTTGGATTCTCAGGTACTACTATGGGGAGGCATCATTGGAACCACAAGACCTACTATAGAGGATACTCTTGGATCCTCAAGTACTATTATAGCGAGGTACGCTTGAACCCTCAAGTCCTATACTAAGCGGGGGTACCCTTCAGTTCTCAAGTCCTACTATAGAGGGCATCCTTGAGTTCTCAGGTACTACTATAGGGGAACGTTTGAATCCTCAAGGTCTTCTAGAGGGGCTAGTCTTGGATCCCCATGTCCCAAATTAGAAGATATTTTTGGATTCTCTAGTTGTATACTAGGCGGTACTAGGAATCTGATCTTACCGTTACCAGGAAGCTGGTAGTGGGATAGTTTCCTCGTTCTAGGATTACAGTGAGGACAGTAACTTGTCCGTTACCCGATGATTGTAACGATTAAGTCTCTCGAACTTCTCTAACTATCGATGTACCTTGAATGTCACATGGTCTATAATCTGGGAGAGGCGACTAGCTATGAGCAGCAATCTGAGAAGGTACACCTATAACCTCATGTAATCTGGTATACAGGTTCCTGAAGTCTTTAAAACAGTTCCGGAATGAGCGACCAATAGTTTTGAAGTGCTACTCGATAGAACAGGTGGATTTGCCGAGGCGAAATCGGACTGGGTGCTGATAGTTTCTGAAGCGCTATCAGATAGAGAGCAGTGGAGTAACCTAACCTTTTCCCAGCTAGTAAGTGTCTGAAAAAAGTTACTATTAGCTTGGGACATGATTGGGGACAAGATAAAGAAAACATCGACACCTACATTATTCATCGTATGGATGATTTTTTGAGAAAATAACGAACTGTTCTAAAGGCTGGCGAGCCTATATCGGCGTCGGGAAAGCGAGAACCGGGATTAGTATCTCAGAACCCTGCAGTTGATTTTCTCGATCGAAGAGATGGGCACTCCAAGGAAGTGGGGATCGGTCAGAAACATTTGTATCGTCGATTTGAAATTATGACTTGTAATTGTAACCTGATTTCGTTTCTTACTCAGAAGTGAAGGATTCCACGTGTCGTCGTTTTCGTTGTTTTATTGAAAATGTGGTTTTAGTGTTGCATAAGAAAACGATACTTATGTACTCTGAAGTTATAATTCGATGCAGTTCTGTTATTATGGAAAGCTGTATTTTACTTGATCGGTTGTGATCAGACAACTGGTTGGCTAGCGCGTCAATAGGTTCGACTCATGTATGCCAGAGGAGCAATAATGGTGATGCCAACTTAGCGTGCATGGACTTTTCGTGTCTCCTTTGTTGGTTGATATTTTCGACCTGTGGATGTGCACGAATTATTTAGTTTTTCTTGTATTTATGTCTGCCGAATGATTGAAAAATGGCATTTCTGAAGGGGACTAAGTTTATGGGGATACAATTTGAGGATATAATGGTAACCAGAGTAGTAGTATGAAAAAAGTACGGTACCATACGAAACTTTTGTTGCAACAAAATCGAAACCTTTTCTTAACTTTTCGTAACATCCTAAGAAAGGTTCAAAATGATTGTCGAACCTTCATGAATATTTTTGGAAGATCTCAAAAGCATCATACGAAACCTCAAAAAGGCTTCGAATTCGTATCAAAATTCGAAAACTTCTTAAGTTTCGTGCTTCATACGAAATCATTTAAAATTTTCGTAGAGATTACAAAACTATCTTTGGTTTCGTGCGGTACCTTATTTTTGTTGAGTGTATTACTTGAAGACCCAAGGGCAACCCCTAGTATGGGACTTGAAGGCTCAGGAGTACTCCCTAATATACGATTCGAGGACCCAAGGGTACCTTCCTGTAGTAGAACTCTAGGGCCTGAGGGTACCGCTCTTTACTAATAATGGAGAACTCAAGGGTACCCTTTTAGTATAGGACTTAAGAACTTGCGGGTACTCCCTTAGTGTAAGACTTGAGGACCTAAATGTACCCCTCTATAATAGAAGATGAGGACTCGAAGGTACCCCGTTTGATATGACTTGTGACCTCCAGGGCACCCTCTATATTAGTCATGAGGACCCAAGCGTAGCCTCTAGTATAGGACTTGAGGATCCAAAGATACATCCTTAGTATAAGATGTGAGAACGCAAGGGTATCCTCTATAGTAGAACTTGTGGCCTCAAGGATACCATTACCACCTACCGATAATGGTAACTTCCTACACCTACTCACCTCTAATATAAAGATTTTAAAAGATTTTCAGAGATTTTAAAAGATTTTAAAAGATTTTGAAAGATTTCAACAGATTTTAGAGATTTTAAATGCTAAAATCTGCTTTTTCCTCCTTGCCCACACCCACACCCTCATATTGTTAAAAGAAGAAATATTAGTCGGTGAATAATCGCTGGCTGTACACACCAGAAAAGGTGCACTTTAACACTAAATACTTACATAGTATTTTCGAACAATGTTTTTTAGATAGAAGAGGTTTATCTTATCCATAAACGCATGACCAAGCTCATAAAAAAGAATCTAACAACATATAATGATTCTTATTATGGTGACTTTTCTCTTGATGTACCTCGTTTGAGCCGTCATGCGGCTCAACGAGCCACAGAACGAAAGATTCCTGCTGTTGAACTGTTGCGATCAAAAAGTCATATCAATGCATACATCGATAAGGTAGTGAGCAAAACTGGTGTAGTTATCACCGCTTATCCACGAGTCCAAGGTGGCAATCGTAACTATGAATTACCTGAAAACGGTAGACGTTATACGTTTCCAAAAGATGGTATTGGCCTATTCATTGGTAAAGAACATGCAAATATCAAACGTATTCAAGCTGAATATCAACTAAAGGAGCTTTATTTTGATAGATATGATGTACTCATTGCTGTCGCATCATCAAGCGATTACGACTGGACACTAGTAGAACAGATGATTAAAAAAGCATGCAAAGCAAAATATAAACCCCAAAAGCAATTGTTAATGAAGAAGGACGCAAATCAATGAATTTTGTACATGCGTGTCCGTCGAAAAGTAATGTAAAACTAGCACGATAATGACAAGCATTCAGTTTATCCTTAACCGAATGGCTTTTCTGATGTATATACTCAATAATATTTGTAACATTCCCCATCGCTGATTCGATTTTATCCTCTTTTGTAATTTTTTTTTATCAAAAAGAAGTAGAGTGACCATAACTAAAAGTAAATCACAAATAAATGTGTTGTGTTTGTTTTATTGCTTGATTAGAAGCTCGTATAAATGAACGAATAAGCAGCAACAGTACAGCCACTGTCAACATTATTGAGGGTGTGAATCTGAGTGTGAACGTATTTGTGGATTAAGAGAATATTCCTAGTGATCGGTTATCCATACCCATACCTCTTGAAGAGACATTTCCACTGGGTTATCATATCAACAAAGAAATATCCAACTTCCATCACTATGAATTTCAAATAACACTTGGATTTATTAAATAATCCTTACTTCAAGTTCCTCAGATAAAAATAAATAGCTACAATTTGTAACGAAATGGAATGGGGCGAATCGCAAATAATGAATAGGAGAAACGAAGTGTCATATATCGAAATGAACGGTCCAATATTTATGGGTCGTTGTATATTTATTGAAAAAAATGTTTTTCTTTATTTTCGATTCGTTGCGAACTCTTTCATCTTATTGAATCACAGTACCCATCGAACACGAGAACGTAGTGTTTCCATGATTAATTTCAAAGGGTGGATAAAAGGCCGAAAAAAAAACGTGTGAAAGATTATCAGCATATTGACATGTTGCATCTATTACGAAATAATTGTTTGGGCTCTGGAAAACGAAAGGATTCTTTTACAAAATGCTGACAGTAAAAAGAATTCGTAAATAGCATCCAGATAGTTCTTGTCGCTAACGAATTATTCAATTTCAGCTATCGTTTTGTCTGTATAACCGACGAACTCATAAGCGATAAAACTTGACAGAAATTTGGCTTCAACAAATCATATTTCAATGATACCATTTTTATCCCCACGATCTGGGTGTGGGTGTAAGTGTGGATGTGGGTGCGGATGTGGGAGTGGGTATGGGTGTGAGATGTGAGTGTGGGCGTGGGTATGGGTGTGAAATGTGGGTGTGGGTGCGGGTGCAAGTGTGGGTGTGGATGGGTATGGGTATTCTCTCTTCACCCACACCCACCCACACACCCACACACCCCCACCCCACACCCACACCCACCCACCCACACCCCACACCCACACACCCCCCCACACACCCCCACCCCCCCACAACCACCCACCCCCTACCCACACCCACACCCACACCCTAAAAATAAACTACATGCTGTTCGAAAGAGGAGAAAATTTTCTATCGATTGGTAATAAAATTGTCTTTTCGAAACGTGTTTATTGAAGGGTTATTCAACAAACAAGGAAATCAATATTTTGTGCCATTTTTCTAAATTTGACGAAAAGTGCAAAATGTTTTTAAGGGTGCCTTTCTTTTTTGCTATGGGGTTTCATTTATAAAAGCGATAAAAATATGAATTATATATGATTTCAAAGAGAAGAAAAGGTCTATCTTTTTGTTAAAGAATTTTTCTTTCACCATTCTTCTATCGAAGAAAAATACGGATCAACATTTTGTGCCATTACTTTTGTATCGTAAGTCATTACCGGATAATGATAAACAAATTGGTTATATTTATATGGATCTGTCCAGATCTTTGTTCAGACTAAAACAGTATGATGAATCATTGATATCAGCTGAAGAAGCAATTGAACAATTATGTAAAACATTGCCAAATAATCATTCAGAAGTTATTTAATATCGATTTCAATTAAGCGTTATCAAACAGAGACAATTATCTGGAAAGAATTTTAGTTGAAATTGATCACTGATTTTTCTTAGATTAAATTGTTTTCTAATTGAATTTTTTTGTTGTTAAACAAATCTAATGCTAAGATGTGATTAATAAAGATTTTATATACATAAAAAAATCTGGTCAATTGAGTAGGTGAAAAAAAAAAATCTAGTGCCATAGTTTTATTGAATGATGCAACTGACTCATATTACGCATACTATTTTCTTCATTAGAAGATAGAAAAGCAAGAAATCTAATATGATAAAAACAAATGATATGTATAGTGACATTCATCTGTTGACTTGAACAACTTTTCTTTCACTATTTGTTTTATTTTGATTGTTATAATGAATATGAGTGTATGAATCGATTTTCTAGATATGTCTCTTGAATTACCAGTAATGATTCCATAAACATCTGAAGATCGGAGATAACTATCCCTATTATTCAAATGTATTTGTGCCTCTAAACTTTTGCGTTGATATCAAGGAATTTCTTATATTTCTATGATAATTATTGTTGGAATAATTTGATGTAGAATCTTAGCTGTATTTTAGCATGAAAGTATATTTTGATTTAGTCGGGGTGGGTGTGGGTGTTATTATAGAGAACAATAACACCCACACCCTTTCGTTCAAAGGCATCTTCTTCGTCGTATCAAATATTATCACATACCATGTCAAAAAAATTCAAATCTTTTCTTGTTTTTATTATGATATTTATATGTGTTTATGTTATAATTCTCAAAAACAACGTTTAGCTAATTGTTTTGAATTTAATCATAATATGAATTATAATTGTTTAGGTCAAAGTTCTTGTGAAAGTAGAAGTCAATGTTTTCAAGACGATCAAATATGTTCAAGAAGATCAGTATATATGTATCCATCATGTTTTTTGTGGAATACAATGCCAGTTTAGTGTAAATGGATTTCGTCTATCATCACTTGATCCTATCTTAGGTTATCTTATTCAACCAACTATTGTACTATTTAGTTTAACAGTAACAATAGTCGGTATGTTTGCAGAACTTATTGATGGAATTTTATCACTGATAACATTCAATAATACACTACTATGTCAAGTTGGTTGTGATTGGTATTTATTTGGTTCATCAATCATAACTTTACTAACAACAGTTATGTTTGTATTAAAATTTTGGATACTTGTTCTTGCACAAATGACAGTTATCTCCAATCGACTATTTTTTTGCAAATTCAATATTTCTCTTTTGATTTTCTTTTACGAGTTTGTCTTAGTATGGATCAATGGTTAAAGGCATGTGTAGCTATGGAAAGAGCGATTGCAGTATCAAAAGGTATCAATTTTAATAAGAAAAAAAGTAAACGTCTTGCTAAAATAGTTATCAGCATTCTTTCGATTTTCGTTGTTTCTGCAAGTATTTATAATGCTCGTTATCGACGTTTAATTGATGAAGATAATGAAGATGATAAACGAATATGGTGTATTATTGCTACTTATCCATCTCGTTTACAAACATACAGTTCTTTTATACATATATTTCATTTTTGTCGCTCCATTTATCATTAATATAGTGTCGGCTATTATCCTAATAGCAAAGACATCTCGTAAAAAAAAGTAAATTTTGCGAGATAATGCAAATTATAAAGAACTTTTAAAAGTACAAGCAATCGCTTATAAAAATTATTCCTAGATGTATATAAAAATTAACAGAATCGATACTAGAATTTATTGAACCTTTGAACAATGAAAATCTACTAATTGCGTACAACATTCCAGCGAAAAAAATCCCTTCGAAAATCTCGATTATTTTTAATGCTCACTGAAAAAATCCATTTTTTTTGAAAAACAAAAATTGCGCTTTTCAACAATAATCGAATGATAATCGATTGAACTCGGATAATCCTTCCCGAAATTAATTCAATCAATTGATTATAATCAATCATTGCAATTGAAACTTGATTAAAATCAAAAATTTATTTTCAATCTTCCAATCGATTGAAATCTTCAATCCAATCAATCGAATTGCATGAATATTATCCGATTAATACCGATTAGACGAGTTGAAACCGGATTTTAAATCATAACTGATTTTTAACCTTCTCAATCGGATATGGGTGCTGATATAGGTAGAATCAAGTTAAAATAAGACAAATCTTTAAAATCTGATTGGTCTATTACAATGCACGAATCAAATTTTGAGATTCTATTTCTCGGTGAGAATGAAGGGGAAGATCCACACATAAATCTCTAATTCGATAGAGCGTTCTCGATAACCATAGGACCGGCCGAAACATAACTAGAAGTTTTTCTTTAAATACGAGAGAAAAGTTCTTCTAAAACCCTTTTGTTCCATTTTGTGCCAAGCAGATTCGAAGCAAGATCAATAGTTATTCACCGTTTTGTGTCACATTCATATATAGATAGCAGTAAATGGATCACGTCATTCAAATAAGACAAATTTTAGCGTGGCATCATTAATTGCTACAGTCATCTCTTCTATGGGCCTGACATTCTATTCTTTGGCGATCGGCTAGCAGGAGACCCATACACATAACCATCATTCCGAAGAGCGTCTTCAATAACCATAGGATTGACTCGAACCTGATTAGTACTTATCATTAAAACCACACTGAAAAGACCTACTAAAATTTGATTAGTTCATTTCAATTGATGAATTAAATTGCGCGATTCTATTTCTTGTGAAGATGCGTGTGAATGTGAGTGTGAGTGTTGATAACGTGAAGATCCGCATCCACATCCCAATATTAGTTATCTAAGAGCTCATACACGATAAAATAGTTTTTCTTTAGGACTAATGTGTGGTGTGACTTTTAACAATGCAAGACAACTACACAAAAAACAAAACATGCATAAACGCTTTTTTCTTTCTCAATTTATCTGAAAAAGAAGTTCATGCCACTCTTCGTTATGTTCATTCGCTCGGTAAAATGATTGGTGAACTAAAACAATCCTCGTCCATATTTCTAATGGATCTTTCGACAAATTTATTTTTCTTTCTGTGCATCATGTTCATCACCCGACTGATCGAAAAATAGCATTAGTCAATGAGATTAGTCTATATCAAAAGGTTCAAAAAAAAAACATAATTATCTTTCATTCGACTACACCTTTCACAAAACCATGGCAGTTGATTCTGTAAGTTGTCATAAGAGAGATATGTGTTCCATCTATTACAGTACGAAAGTTTAGCTAGCAAACAGTGTATTAAATAATAAATACTCTCGTTGATACAATAAGATGATTATGACAGGAGGAAGTCTCAGATTTAAGTGAATGACACATTTTCTTGTTAGTAACATATCTTTTTGATAATGTATCTCCGGAATAATTTAAAGTTAAAATAGGCGTCTTTAGTGATGCAAAGATTACAAGTGAACGAGTTTTCTCAATTTAAAGTTTATTCTATTTTTATTGATATATACATTATCGAATGGAATTGATCAACTAATCAATAATCTACAATCTTAGAACATTTCTGATGAACAAGAACATTATAAAAAAAAACAAATGGAAATATTTATCTAATAATAAACTAACATATTCATTATGATGTTATGTATCGATCACGTTTAGAGACAGAAATTTATCGTTATGCATATTTATTAAATTTCTATGCTTATTTCTCAAAGTTATTTAATTTTAGTTGCTACAAACCGTCATGAAAATCGATTAAATTAATTCATTTAAAAAGAAAATTTATGAAAAAAAAGTAAACATCACGAAATCATTACACATAATGATCTTGACCGGTTGGTAAAAGACGTTCTTGCTAGACTAGTATTAGAAGGAAAAAGAATAAAGCTTCCTAGTAGTAAGTCAATACCATGCACTAACCGACTCTACCATTTTTGTCTGAAAATGAACATAATTCAATTTGTTTTATTTAGAACATTTTTTGTTTCTATTTTTTTTTGTCTTATAATTTGTTGGTTCATCCATAGCCACTTGACAAGAACAATGAAAAGTAACACAAGAATAATAATCATATTTTGTTATTTTTTCTCTTCATTGTCTTGCTGTTCTGTGGCTTCATCTTTTATTTTTTCTTATATTATAATGTCAAGAGGAGAAAAGAAAATTTTTCGAGGAACAAATGAAAAAAGTTGATTTGTGCTAAAGTTTTTAGTCTGGTCTGATGTCTTTCATCTTATAATGATGATGATGATGATGCTTGCATGTTCACATGAACAAGAAATTAACTAGATTTTTTTGTTAAATATTTGCTATTGACGATAGTTTTTCCACAGAAAAAAAGTGTGAAGAAGAACAATAAAAATAAAAACCAATATTCTTTCATCCCTACTTAGTATTCATTGTTTTTATTTTTGTTCAACAACTTCTTCAATTCATCAACCTTTATGTTGACGTGTATATCCATGGTTCCTGTTCGAGGTTTGGGAAGGACTGACTTGCATGAAAAACAATTATAAGTTTGTAACAATTTTTGTAGAACTCACGTATATTTTAGAAGAAAATAATGAGTGTAAGTTTTAAGGTCGAGACTTTTCGGCTGCCCAATCTATTGCAGACCTCTTGGGAATGCTTTCTTTTCTCAACAAAAATTTTGATTCACTGTGCTGAAATCATCAATTATTCTTAATTGTAGTTACGTATGCAGAAATAAGACATATTCGTAGCAAGGTACATATATTAAAATTTTACGTTAAAGAAAATAAAGAAAGGTAAAAGTAATGAGAATTATGGTATTGATATATTCACTGGTGTTATACGTAAACATTACTGTATGATAATGAATTTATCAATAAGTAATTTTAAATTAGAAATGTAAATGTTTCTTTTGTAGAGAGAATGTGAATTCATTTTTGTAAAAGATAATATAACGATATTGTAATTTATATGTAGTTCTTTAAATTAATAGAGACAATCAAGTTTGCTTGCATTATTTATGAAAAAAAAATAGTACTGTTATAGTATACGTAAATCGTATCTTGAATAATTATTTAATGGATTCAAACAATAAAAAGGAAGATGTTAATACCATTGTCGAGGTTTTATTTAGAGATAAATTGTAAATAATCAGAATTGCTTTTCTTTTTTATTCATCATCTAACGAAGCTTTTAGTGAGAACCCAACCAACCATTCGATAGGCTTTTCGACGCGTCGATTTAGGCTTCCGATGGGCATCGAAATTCCAAATCGACCCCTGGGTTTGCCATTTTCCGATGGGTCGAGGGCTCCGCGATGGGTTGCTTTTCCAAGTATTTTGCAGTTTATATGATCTTCTATCTCGAGGGCTCGAAATATAAATTCCGATTGGTACTTGAAGACCACACTATCGATGATTTTCGATCCCTTTTTTGTCTTTGCTTCGATTGGTTTCGATAAGCTATTCCGATACCAATCGAATGACCTTTCTCGATAGGTTCTAAGTGAAATGAAAGTTGCAAAATATCGAGTGGTCGATGTTTCGCAGGGCTCCGAGCGGTCGAAATTTCGACCACTCGAAATTTTCGATAATTTTCAAAAAATTTTCGCCACCACTTATTTTCGAGCACTCGACACTGATTGAATAACAGTAAATTCGAACATATATACTTACGAATACCAGAGCCCTCGAGACCTATCGGAAATAAATGCAGAACAGTAGATTCGAACAAATGTACTTACGATTATGAAGCTTGCATTAACCAGATGATCTCAATATGACATTCTCAGCCTGAATAAATCTACGTTTCGTCATGAAATATATAAAACTTTGATGAAATTTTTTTCGTGTATGATCTAAACTAATTTTTTTTCGAAAAAAACGTGAGAGGAAATTGCTACTATTAATAAAAAAATATTTCGTATATAATCTTGACTATTTTTAAAGAAAAATTTTTTTTTCAATATATGATATTGAATAATTTTTTTTTCGAAAAAAAATAGGAAGAGACTAATACTATTAATGAAAAAAAAATTAATATATAATCTTGGCTATTTTTTTCGAAAAAAATTGAGAGAAATTTGTTACTATTAATGGTTGAAAAACTAATTCCAGTTATTATAAGTTTTCTTGTGTGAACTAGAAGTTTTATGAGCAAATATAAAATACTTTATTATCTATTACAGTTGAAAAAAAATCGAAGACATGTTAGAAAAAAATATGACAACTCTCACTCAACTGCTCTCTTTAAGATTTGAATATTCGATTATTTCAATAGTTTCTTCATTATTAAGAAATTTGAAAGAATGTTTCTGCAAAATATGCGATGACGATCTAAGAATAAGACACGAAGAACGTTTTCGAACGTAAATATTCGGAATTGTTGAGAATGTTGTGTTATTCGTTTTAAATTGTAATAAATGATGTCTTGCGAATTCATCAATAAGATCTTCCAATAAAATAAATATTTTTCCATTATCGTTTGGATCGCTTACAATCGCTCTAATAAGTCCTAATTTAATTTGTCGTCCAAATACAAATGAAACACAACAATCGGCGAATTTGCGAGATTTTGTGGATGATAAAGTTTTATATTTAACATGTTTGATGGCTAATTCATCATGATACAAGAATTTTCTTTTTGTAATTAAGTTCAAATGCTTCATCTCGTCAACATAATTTGTAAAAGACACTCGTTTTCTCACGTGTATTCCTTGATTTGATACTAATTTGCGACTAAGAATACTTTCATTAAAATAAAATAGTTTTTCTGGATAATCAAGTTTGAATACATCAATTATAGCTTGTCGATAATATTGTAAATTTGAAATTAATTGTGGTCCATAGTGTGTCATACCATGGATCATGCCAGTGGCGTACGCAGAAATTTTTCAAGGGGGGGGCCCAACTTCGTAGGGGGGGCCGGCCATGGCACAAAAAATTTTTTATCAGGTGAAAATATTTTTTCCTGTACCCCCCTCCAGGACTTTTTCGTCTCAAGGGGGGGGGCCCGGGCCCCC
>CAJNOP010003647.1:0-12420 GCA_905250075.1 Rotaria sp. Silwood1 | reverse complement strand
TTAGTTTCGAAACTATCTGGAGTTACTATGCCCAGATACTTTTGAAACTTAAAACAAATATCACTATGCGATTCAGCATGGGATGATATCCCTATATAGCACCATTTCATCGGGGTGTAAGGTCATTTGATCTAATTAAGGGCTCTTGGGAAAATGCTTATAACTCCAGAAGAAAACAAGATGGCCAGCTCGAGCTTGTGTAGATCCGAAGAGAACAAATTTCTCTATCGGTCGGTATGATTGCAAGTGCAAATCGAATGAATATTAGTATCACGAGGCAGCTTACAAAATGTCCGGCAAAAATTTTTCTAGTTGGTCAATTCATTGACCATTCAAAATCATACCTGTTATGTAGTCTCCAGCTTGCTCTTTGAAATAGTGAAAACTGCCGGTCTCTATCTTGTTCCTATCAAGAGTTGTTTAAAAAAAATGCTCATTGGTATTTAAAAAAAATTCGATATTAGTTTCTCCATTGTTGATCGTAAGGCCTATAAAGTCATAGTTTTATTACAATTTATCAAGAAGGATTCGGATATGACATCAATCTGGCGAGTAATCTAAGTTTTAAGTAAAACTTTCTTCTCCATTCGATATTGAACGCGTCCAATTTCAGATTCGACATCCACCTAAATGAAGTCGAGATCAGACGTAATCTCACGAGGGAAGGTCACCAACTGTTCAATCGTTTTTGAGTCGGAACTATGTGCATCATGCAGGTCCTAATGAACTATGAATAACCTGACGAGAGTTCGGGCCGCTAGTGTATTATTGTCGAGATACTGCATTTTTACGATCTTTTTAAGCACGATCCCGTGATCCCTCTCAGGAGCACCAGAAAAACTGAGCTTTGAATTTCGACTTGAAACTTGGTAGAGAAACAGGCCTCAGTGAGAGTACTTTCTGGTGAAAGTTTCAGATCGTTTTGTTGTTCCTGTTCTGAAATAAGAATATCGGAATCTGTCCATGTATACGAGCGATGTGAAGAACATGCTGTTCAGTTGTACCTTAGAATAGGAACAATCAAAAGATCTTAAACCTTTACAATAAACTACTCTCATTGAAGCCTGTTTCTGTGCAAAATTTCAAGTCGAAATTCGAAATTCAGCTTTTCTGGTTCCTGAGAACCACGACCAGGCCCCGCGCGAGCGGGGGGTTTAAGGGGGTGTACACTCCCCAAAAACCAAAACATTTCAGTTTTTTCTGTCCACAAATGCAGATTTTGTCTACATTTTATAATTTTTCTGCAAGATTTTTCTGAAAATTCTTCCTTACACCCCCCAATCCGCCGTACACCCCCCTAATATTTGATTCTTCGCGCGGACCCTGACCACGACATTATGCTTAATTAACAATACGTAAAAATGCAGTATCTGGACAGCAATAAGCTAGCGGCCCGAACTCTTTGCAGGTTATTCATAGCTCATTAGGGTCTACAAGATGCATATAGTTCCGACTCAAAAGCGATTGAACAGTTAGTGGCCTTTCCTCGTCAGTTTGAATCGTGATATATATACCGGGTGGCCCAAAAGTAAGGAAACAAGAAGGATATGCTATAATAACGGGTACTAGATTGTTAATCATACTTTTTGTATTTTTTGTTGATGTCGGAAGCTGAAACTTTCAGAAATAAAAGATCTTAACTAGATATATATGTGATAAAAATTTCAGCTATCTATAACAATAAAAAGGATGAAAAATATCATTAACAATCTATTATCCGTCATTATAGAATACCCTTTTTGTTTCCTTACTTTTGGGCCACCCTGTATTTGCAAAAAAGAAATTCCTATCGAAATAACACATCAATCAGAGATAATCACTTTGTATAAATACTCGCAAAACTAAATGAACTTAGTTTCGAAGATTTCTATACTAATTGATTAATCAGACAAAAAAATCATTTTCGATAGTTTTAAAAGAAAATGAGAACTTACCACAACCACGGCCAAAACTAGTTCCAAAATCAAGTCTTGTAACATATCGAAAACGAATATCAGTCAGTTTGCAATGTTCGACATCTAATGATGATTGTAAAAACGCAGAATATTCTGACTGACCAAAATATTTGCGTTGCCCTACAGCAAAAAACTTTCCTACGTAGTTAAATTTGCGAAAGTTTCCTAAACAATCCTTAAGATCAAATACATGAATCGTGTCTTCTTGATTGCGGACAATTTGTCGGCAACAGTAACATCATCAAGGTAAGGTTTCATCCGACTATTCGACTGTTTTTGGTGCAATCACTAGTCTGCAAAGCAGAATCGAAGGAGAACAGGAAGAGACAAAAATATTCCTATGATAGAATTTATTAAAAAAGATAAATATATCTGCATCATAAAAACAAGTGAAAAGAGTTACAGTGAGATGATCAGTGCAGATCGACTGATTTCAGAGAGGATGTTCTCTTGTTATAGCTAGCCTAATGATGGACCTCATATGTCATCTAAACGATTTTATTCATGTACTTGTAAAATATCTATTTAAAATTATAGATATTATTTTAGATGAACGAAATATGTAATAGATTTTCTATATTCTGCTTACATGCATTGAACGAACATTATTTCCTCGATCATTTTCGAATCTCTTTGACCTAATTTGGGTTTAATTCTTATTGTGAAACATATCCAGATCTCTGGATTTCAATAATGCAATTTCAAGAATCGAAAGAATCAACCATTGTTCTAATTGAACAAGAATAAGCTCAACAATGTAGAACATGTCTTAAAAGATTTAAATCAATGACAAATGATAACATCTTAATTAAAGTATCCACGGAAAAATCATTGACTTCAACCGATTCTATTAAATCACGGGAGTTAGACCATTGATTTCGTTTTTAATACGGAATCAAACTGCGATTTCAAATAATCAAATAAATGATCTGACTCTCACCGTTCAATAGAACTACTTCAGAGCAAGGTTTTATAAAATCGTGGTTATTTTTCATAGGTGATCTGATCAGCAGAGCCGGCTCAAGATGACCAGATCCATATGAACTTTGCAGAAAGTTCAGGTAGAATATCCTTCGAGGGTTTTTGTAATGAATTTTGTAAAAGTTCAATAGTTCTCTTAAGTCATCTTTTAGTGAGAGAGAGAGAGAGAGAGAGAGAGAGAGTCATTAAGCCAATTTTTTAAACTACCTTCGAAATAGTAGGAAACAACATTCTTTTCATCGCTATACATTCCGTTTTTTTCTTAGATACTCCATTTACAAATAAGTTACCCGTGGTATATGGAACTCTTACTAATCGCAATACTTCCTAGAACGACTACAACTGGACTCACTGCAGTTTGTGAGAAACTGCCGAAACAGCGTACCATTTGTAAGGATGTGGATAGATATGAATGCAGACTTACCGATCAGGAACAGGATGACAGGAATTTATCTACCTAAACGCGAAAAGTATTCGGCTTGCTGTCAAAATTTTAAATGCCTACTGCAAAAATTTTTTTATAGTCGTGTCGCAAATTCTAACAGAAATCGCGTTTCTCGTCTTTTTTTCTGGCAAAGAGCCAAATAAAAATGCCTTTTATCAAGAAAATCTTGTGAACACGCTATAGTTTTGGCTTTTTCTCTTTAGTGTCTATCAGCCCATTTGAAAAAAAGTGATTATAGAAATCGATTCTAACGTCATTTTTTCTCATATTTTTATACATGGAAGGAAATTATATGAAGAAACTTTCTGCAAAACTTTTTACTGTTTCCACTCTTAAAAACAATTAGGAAGTCTGTGTGGATATGGATGTGGAGGAGGTTGGTTGTGGATGGAGTGCGGCACGATTATAGTAACTACACCGACACTCCCACTCGCGCTTACCAACACCATACTCGCAGATGAACACCCATTTTACGCTAAGTTTTTAGTGATGAACTTTCTCATCCTGAATATTCATTCACTCCGACTTCTTTCATTTGCAATGTTTCTTTTTTTTGTTTTTGTACATAATAAATTCGTGTCTCCGTGCTATACTGTGAATATTTTTCAATCTACGCTCATTTTTGTCTCTTCTGCTCTCTGGACATTCTTTCTGAATTGTTAGGGAAAATGTTCTCAATAAATATGTATAGCTAAATAAATCTGATCAAGAGAGATATTGTTCGAGATGATAAATTACAAGTAGAAAAATTCCTTTCTTTATATCAAAATATTTACCAATATTAAATTGAATACATCGGATATGAGGATATATTTTATCAAATTGATTGAGAATTAAATAAATTGATGGATATAAATCAAGTTTGATATATTTGATATAATCCCAATCGAAAATCATTGGATAATCTATACTGCAAAAAGGCGAAGATTTATTTATCATGAAGAAAATAAATATCTTACATAATACCATGAAAGAATTTTGATTTAATTATTCCAGTTGATGATATATGTTGACATGAGAAAATAGGATCAAAAAAACATTTAATATTTGTCCAATGATGATCAGAGAAAAAATTATCAGTTTCAAAAGAATCAATTATTTTTTGAATATCATTTGGAAATAATAATCGACATTTTAATATAATATAAAAATCAAAATCTATTAAATTAATTAATATATCAGGCATACAATATTTACGAAGAGATTTTGCATTAATAACCTCATTGACGTTCATTAGATTTTTTATATATAAATCAACTTTTAATTTATCAATATAATTTATATTATTAAGAATCCATTTTAAATAAACTAACTGTAAATAATCATCAATAGCACTTTCTAAAGCAAAACATTTTAATTTTGACATCTAGAATAGATCATTTTTTTTAATAAGATTATTTTATAAATCAAATATTCTTATTCTCATAGAAATCGTTCAAAATCTTGAACCAATCATGCACCATTGAGAAAAAAAATTCAAAATCACAGAGATCTTGTAAAAATCCGAAAAACAACAAGAATTAATATTCAACTACAAAGTAATCACTTTATTTATTCATTAATATTAATTAGATGCCAAAAAATTGTTTTACTCACAAAGAACATGCTCTATCGACAAACAAACGGATTTTTCTATGTATTTTTAGGTTCATCTTTCCTTTTCAAGAAACTCTTTCAAACTAATTTAATTATTGATTATAAAACATGATCTAGAAGAAGTGTTGAAGTTTAAAGGTAGAAATTTGAAAACCATTTCTTTCTCGAACTACAGACGTGGTAGACATCCTTGACAATGGAATATTACACATATCTTACCAATGACTTATCACCGACGTGACAAATATCCGAACGAGAGAGGATGTGTACTTTCGTACTTCTTATGCCAGTCTTATTTCTTTTATAAAAAAATTCGCTGAACTTCTAAATACATTTATGAACTTTAATATAATTCATCAAATTCTCATCTACTTCTCTACTTCGAAAGTACAAAACTACGCTTTCTCCTCGTTACAAATACCTAAGCAACATGTCTCTCATCACGGCCTATAACGAATAATACACTCTTTTATTATTTCTAATGTAAACAAACAGCTTCATCGTAGTTTATATTGTAATCTCTCAGAGATTGTGTCAAGTTTTTATTTTCACCAGTGTTATACAATCAGATAACACTCCTATTTATTCTGTAAACTATTACGAATAGTTTAGTATGATAACAAGTATAATATTCTTTTCATCGATTAAATTCTCCTTCGATACTTCAAATTAATAATCATTATGGTTACATTAAGCATCTGTCACCATTTCCTTCGATTAATCTATTCTGGTTAACATATTGATAAAGAATGTCCTTATGTTAAAACAATGATAAAGAGTTTATGACACCAGATATAATTCGAAAAAAGTCTAGTTTTACTTTTAGAAAACATTCATTATACTCTTTTTTTTTGTTTTTACCTTATTATACCAATTAACATTTGTCGGTACAAATGTTTCGATCTTCGAACCAAATGACCATTCCCTGACTAAGCAGTTTCGGAATTGAACTGAGAGAATTTCAAGATTGGGTACATGTTCAATAATATGTTCAAATAAAAAACCATAAATTAAATGAATGTGTAAATAACGAAGACTCATACAATGCATAACAGGTTCATTGTTAATTAATGAAAAACAGTGATGAATATGAGCATAAAAATCATCGATTGATAAATCAAGTTTAAGAGAAGTTAATTGACATTTATCAGAAAAGAATCTACGTACAAATTCTTGAAACATGAACATTAATTTGGATTCTATTAAATAAATATTTAAAAATAATATCTCAACTTGTTATTAAGATAGAAATATGTTCTCCTCACTGAATCTACTGTGTTCAAGACATCTTATTGTTAGTGTATCACAGCATTCTTTGGATATTGAAATAGCTGAGAAGACTTTTCAAAAAACTTTTTCCACAGAATGCTCTGGAGACTCATCATTATATGAATCTTGCCATGGATTCAAATTTGAGGTTCATATAATGTGTGGAGTTGAGAAATTATAGAGATTCGAAGAATTATAACAAAAATTTCTATTAGACATCTACCACTATAGTTCTACTGGATGCCCTTATTATGAGAGTATATGAAATGAGATACATTTTAATAATCATGATAAGAATACAAAGTAAATTTTCGACTACATTATTGTAAAGGTGTCTCATTTTTTTTAAAGAAATAAATAAATCAGATTTTATAAGTGTTACCATATTCAAAATCGCACTATTCCATACCGATCCTTAATGTTAAGTGTGATAACTTCTCGCATAATTCGCATCATATACAATTCAATTTTTCGAGAAGTGACGTTTTTTTCGTCACAGATTTGCTCATACTACTGTTAGGCTAATAAAGACTTTCACAGTACTATATTTTTCAACATTATATAAACTCATAAGAGAAAGAAAACTAATAGATTGATATTATTCCATGTTTAATTACTATCCAACAGATTTTATATAGCTATGTTTTATTAATACATATGTATACACATATTTCACATTTAAAAAAAAGATATAACCCGATGAAATTCGGACACATAGGATGAGCTGCTACATCTGAATAATGTGAGAAACAATGAACTAATCTATCCATTTTTTTTTTTACTTTTTTTATTTTTCTACTCGCTTTGATTAGAGTAGGCTTCTATTACATGGAGACAAGTATGAAATCGAGAGTGAGTTTCTATATTCTGTAGAAAGGAGATATAGTCAGATAACTTTGATTGGCATCCTTGACCAAGATTCTGTAACATCCTGATAGCAAAATACTCAAAAGGGTCCTCTGGTCAGAGGTGCAGAATCTTCCAAAAAAATCAAAAATTTCCCCCCCCCCCCGCGGAAATTTTCTCCAAAAAATTTCCCCAAAGCTGTTTTTTCTTAGGCACTTACAGGCCAACTTTATTTGACACAAAATATAAGTAAAAAGAAAACATGGCAACATTTTGTTCTCTTTGTTACTGTTCGCACAACATAGGAATTCTTTCTACTTATTCTTTTCTCAAGCGGTTCAAAACAACTGAACTAGGTGAAACTAATTTGAATAGACGATGTTGTTTTGTTTTTTTGCAGAAAATCCAGTGTTTATCCTTCAGTTGAGAGAAGTAGTTGTTGAGACATGACTTGATGAATGGATCTGCTAGATGAAGCGGTGGTGGATCCCAATGTAACATCACTTCTTTGTCTAAGGATTCGTGATCCAGAGCTCGATTGCCACGAATATGTTGCTTCGGGATTGAGGCAGCACTCTCGCAGACAGCTTCGCTTCGGATTTTGACAACCATCAGAGAATAGAAATGTAGAAACTGTTCAATACCATTCGCTAGATCTTTGTTCGTGCAGAAAGTTTTCATCACTTTTGTCGTTGAAATTTGATCACTCTAGACGAACTTCTTTTGGTCTGCACAGGAGATACTTGAGAATCTTGATCAAGAAAGTCATGCGCTATGGACAAAACTTGAGGTCTGCGCAGGTCAAGTGCATGAAAAAAAAGTTCGCCTAGAGGCATCTTTTGTTCAAACGTTCCAATTTTCCGTGACTTTCAATTCTCTCAAACATCGTTTCTTCCACTCCAGGTATTGATTATTGAGTAAAATATTGTCGATCTTGATATGTTTTGAACTGTTCTTTAGAGCATACAAGTAAAGCAAAAAACTCAAAAAAATCAATTATATCCTGTAACAGTTAATTATGACGAGAACAAGATTTTTCCCTTCTAGTAGTTTTTTTCAAAATTTTCCCAGTCTGACAAATTGCCAGAGTGGGCAAACTTTGGGGAGTTGTCAGACTGGGGAAATTATCAGTGACAATTTTCTAAAATTTCCCCGAGTAATGCAATTTTTCAAAAAATCCCCCCCCCCCCCGGCAGGGGCCCGCGAGAAAGATTCTGCACCTCTGACTCTGGTAAAACTGATTGAATACACATTTATCTTCGACTCAGTACAGTAACTAAGTCTATTCAATATAATATGATAAAAAAGTTCAGATCGAAAATAAAAAAAAATATGTGAAATCACCTTGAATAAGACGTTTTCTTTGGAGTCTTTTTCCATAATAAAATAATTGAAAAATATCTTTATCAAATATTAATATTAATTCCTCTAATTGATATTGAATGAGTAATGATAAATTTTTAAGAAGTTCTTCTGTCAAATAACATTGTCTAAGAATAAGCTTTTTTAAATTAACAAAATTAAGAATTTTAGAATGAAAAATCCAGTGAAATATAATATCATTACAATTTGAATAACTTCCATCAATATCCATCCATTCTATAGAGGAAAAAGGTGATAATAAATCACAAATTTTCGATGTCATTATTGAATGACATCTATTAAAAGATAAACATCGTTCATCAATAATTATTCCATTATTATTCATTGAAGTCTTAAAATAAATAAGATCATTTAATCGTTTATTTAATGACCAAAATGATTCTATGATTTGAAACCATGGTATATAAGATAATATAATAATAAGAATTTCATTTGGCAGATTTTCTAATTTATTTACCATATTATTTCTAAAACCATACATTTACATACCAATTCAACTTTCTTAATAATCTCAATAAAATGTTTCTATATTCAATTTAATTGAGAGATCTTTTTTCACTAAATCAAACCAAAAATTAACCGTCTATCTCCTATCGAGCTTTTGAAAAAGTCATTAACAAAATAACCATATAAATAGAGCATTAGTATCTGCAACATATTAATAGGATGACCAGATCGAAAAAATGAAATTTTCAATCCGAATTTGATAGTTATACCAAAAATGGAGATACTTTGTTCAAGTATTTCCATCCAGTGACTAGTATATTCTATACATTTCTTAGAAACTCGTCAAAGTAATCTTGCAAGATTAATGTCATTATTGACTGTTTATTTAAGACTAGCAAATATTCATTTCTAGACTCAATGCGTTCTTTCTTTGTGCAGGATAGTTTGGTCACTCTAGTGACTCGGAGTATAAATACAGAAGGTCGAATAACTAGAAAACTTCAACTTTTTTTTCTTTTTTATAACGCTGACGAATAAAAACTTGTAAAGGATATGTCATAATAACTGACGACAAATTATTAATGATATTTTTCATACTTTTTCTTGACGTAGAAAACTGAAATTTTTATCACATATACATCTAATCAAGATCTATTATTTCTGAAAGTTTCAGTCGTCTAGCTATAACTAGTGGTGAAATACAGTGAGCAGACTGAAATACATAAATTTTTCTAGTAGAGTTTTGTATTATTTTCGCTGCTAAAATAAAATGTAAAAAACGAGTACGAAAATGCATCTTGTTCAATCTTGTCGATGTATTTCATCATTAGTTATACATGGAAAGCTGAAACTTTCAGAAATAATAGATCTTGATTATATATATATGTGTTAAAAATTTCAGCTCTCTACGTCAAGAAAAATTATAAAAAAAATATCATTAATAATTTATCGTTAGTTATTATAAAACACCCTTTATGCATTTTTCCTTTACATTTCCAAAAAAAAAAAAACATTTGTTTTTGATGAAATAATAAAAGAACTATTGAAAATATTAAATTCATGATAAATATTATTTCAAATTCGCAAATGACAAGGTGTACAAAACATATGTTCTCGATATTGGTCCTTTGCCTCTGTTTTCTTAATGATAACTCAAGGATTCGTCTTGTGCATCATTGTCTCTTATTCGTCAAACTATTTCGAAATCTTTACTGTCTATAGGTTAAGAAACATTTCTTCAAAAATGTTTCAATTTTTTCAAAACTATCAACTTCCTAAGGTTCATTTTTTGAAGAGAAATCCATGAAAAATTTTCCAGATTATTGTTAACTAATAGAAAATATTTATTTTTACCATTTGTTTAATTGAATCACGTATTTTAAGAAGGTATTTTATAAAGTAAATATGGTGAATATCCTATTAAATATTCATATTTAAATCATATGTTCTGTATTGATATAATCTATCTTTCTTCATTTTTTTTTCGTCGAAGTAAATACCAATGAGAGATATTGTATAATTATTACTCGGCAAATATATTACGTAACTCATTGCATTAGAACCCTGTAATATAACATGAACGAGAGATCAATAGATTTTGTTGACAAAAATATCAATATTGATAATAAAGTTCATGACTATATTAAACGTTAAAAATCCTTGAAACTGATTTTTCTCATGTACACTACTCAGGTGTTCAAAAACCGGTAGTCTGCTCCGATCTTAATCATATCAAAATCTTATGAAAATCTGGTCATATTCTAAACACAGATTCTATTGAATCCGACAAGAAGATAAGTTTGAATCCGAAATTGTTACTTAATACAGACCAAATAAATACTACTTAAATAAGTAGTAAGTACATCAGAACCATTAGATGTTACTTGTGTATCGAAAATCATTGAAAAACATTCGAACAAAATATAAACTTTATATGGATGTTTAGATGTCTATATATCTATAGTCACTTACATATCTGTTTTATCAAAAATGAAAATTTTTCCCATTATGAAGAACAGATACTATTCACAAACCTATCCTTAATATTCAAATGCGTCAAACTTAATAAAAGAAAACATAATCAGAAACCTTTCAACATTTATTTATGAAGCTTTTTAGCATTTTATAGTACATTTTCTTATTCCACATACTGCTTATCTCTTTAGTGAATATGATATGTGTAGTCGGCTACTAAAAAAAGTTCTACAATTTTGAGCAATTCTGTTTTCTCATTGGAAGGCTAGAATTTCAACTCGAATAGAAATATCATCGGATATTGGGAACAGACCTAAAGTCATCTCATTTCGTAGTGCTTTGCAGGATATAGACATGTACCTTAACATCCAACACAGAGAAAAAAAAAAGAAAAGATCGCGCTGTAAGGATATACTGTACCTGTTTACTATCCATAATAGCAATATCAAAAGCAAAAGTAGTGCCGCGCCCTACATAGCTTTTACCACTCCAGGATGGCATAGTATTGAGCAAGAAGGTATGATACTGAGCAATCTACTTTTATGCATATTAAAGATCGTATAGTTTTGAGAGATAACTGTGACTTCATGTATTCTCCTACATTGATTTGATGAACTTAGAAAAATGATTAATAAAATGAGTCAAATAAAAGAATTTTTCGAAGATTTTTCATAAATTATGCATAAAGTTGTTCACAGTGTTGAAAAATTCTATGGATAAATGCTTCTTTAAGAATTTCTAAAGAAATTTATTCAAATTAACGAGTAAGAATATACAGAAAAAAAAGAAACGCTAGTAAATATATTGCAGAAGATTTTCTTTCTTCTATATGTGACCATACAATATGGAATTTTTCTAAAATATCTAAGTTCTTAACTATAATCATTAATTATTCATAAAGAATAAGTTCTTTTCCTAGATATAAATCTGAAGATATTAAGCAATCTAGCAAACATTTCTAGTTTTACTGTAACAGTCAAGATCTCTTTAACTTTTTAATAATATCTATCGAATACACAATTGTCATCCTGATCTGCATTCTCAATATTGTTTTACTAAATATTTCTTTTGTAAAATGTTAAATGGAAATGTTTTTCATCCATCTTTTACAAAGTTTTCATTATAAATATTATGTCGGATGAAATATTAAAAATGAACTGACATCTTCTTTTAACATTTATTCGAACAAAAAAAAATTGTTATATGTATCTTTAAGAAATCATCAGAAATATTTTATTTCGAAAGGCTGTCATTACTGTGTGCATTGCTTTTCTATTCAACCGTTCTTCTTATCATTTCGATCCATTTGAATGAATATTCTAGTGAATATACTAAGTCTCAGCCACCCAAGAAAGTCTTTTGATACTAGTATGTCATTCGATACGTAAAGGCTCTGAAGTACTTGGTAATACTTTTTGGTTTGTTGACGTCTGACTTTAAAATGATTTCAAGTTTTTCTATCAACTAACTTTTGCGAAAATTTTTCATAGAACTCTATAGAGACTGAACAGTACATTAATAGAA
>CAJNOP010003646.1:0-12423 GCA_905250075.1 Rotaria sp. Silwood1 | reverse complement strand
TTCGTTATCATACACGAACAAGTGTTTTTAAAGAAACGGATAATGTTGATCCAAATGAATACAATCAATCGTTGTTAAAGTACCACTGTGAAAAAGACACTTCGCAAGCCCAATCTCCAGATGATCCACTATTATCATGATATTATTGTTTCTCATGTACTTAGGATTTTTCAAAAGTTTTGATAAAATTAAATAATAACAGGAGTCGCCGCGACATGGTACAAGAAAGATAGAATTTCCAAAGGAATTTTTCAAAGAAAAAGAAGGAAAATGAGGAAAACAAGCAATATCCATTGAAGCACTGCTCGTGAAAATAGGAAAGTGTAAAAAAAACGTCCAGTAATAAGAGATGGTATTAGAGCTCGAACAAAAAAATCATTTCGAAATCATGATTTGGTCACTCTGCAAGATCTCAAATCGATTCGATAATATGTGAGAAGAGAAAAGAATACTCGAAGATGGCATGTTGCATTTCGGTAATTGAGAACAAATATTATTTTGTTATATCAATCACTTTAATTACTCTTGATAGCTTTTATTAGATCAAATGCACGACTTCACGTTGCTGGTATCACAAATATTCGTGAATGATAAAGTCTCCACGTGAATAGGGTATGAGACATAGAGATGAGCGGAACCAAGATGAATCGTGAAAATGTAGGTTCGTAATAGCGGTTGTTTTTCATCGAAAACTCGACTCTTCTTTTTTTTTATTTACCGAAACAAAAACTTTCTGAAATTTTCGAAAGTATATCCTTCACGTTTCTGAATTTTCTAATTTTATTTTCATTTTACAGTAAACCTAGTCTTTGTTTTAAAAGTCTGTCGATAGGGACCGAAACTTTTCTAAAACGAGTTTGCAGACGAGGACAAAAAAAACCGAAGAATTTAAGGGACTATAGTAGTGGCAAAAAGTTTAGCAACAACGTATGTTGAATTTTTTGCTTTAATTTTAAGCACCTAGCTCTGGGTGTGGGTGTGGGTGTGTGGAGGTGAGATGACACTGAAGAGAGCCACCTCAACGCCCACTCAGGATGTGAGTGTGAGTGTGAATCTGTATCTAGGCCTGTGTGTTGGTATTTCTTTCACTCACACCCAAGATAGAGACGAAATGTTTTTGTTTTGCTGATTCATAAAGGGTGCAACAAATATCCATGTTTCCATTCATTTACGCAAATTGAAAAAGAATCAGAAGGTCATCACTATCATTCTCATTATCATTAAAATGGACAAGAAAAGTTTTAAACCATATGCTAGTGGCACATCGTCGTCTACGACAAGTAAGCCAAATAAGTCATCCACAGCTACAGCACCAACGACAGTTGTGAGTAGAACAGCTGGGTGTGGGTATGAGTGTCTTTTTTTGTTGAACACCCACATATACACACTATTAGAGTTGTAACAGTACCAAGAAGCGATGAATATTTATGTGTCTATTCTTATCTACATAAAACTGTGCATGGGTATAAATAGAAAGTTTCTTTTTGTAAAAGACTTTTTTGTTTAATTTAGAAGAAGACGATGGCCATATAAAGATCGTGCCTTCAATAATAAGTTGTTTCGTTGCAATAGGATTGTTATCAGTGACTATTATGATCATATCTACGATGAATTTCTTTCTTTATCACCATCTATCGTTGTTTGGCATCAAATAAAATCACTTAGTATTATATTCAACCATTCAATTCAACTCATCTTTGTCTTTTTGCAAACGACTAATCTACGTACTCTGGAACTGCATTATAGATCAGAATATGATACTAAACGTTATTTGAAAGAGGAAAATTTAATCTATCTATTCGATAATATTTCTTTGTGCAGAATGCTCATGTCAAATGGCTTACGATAACTTAATCTTTTTCCTGTTTCGTGACAACCAAATTTGGTAAACATTGCCTATTTAATTGTCGAGCGACTTCCTCATTTGCAAGTCATTGAAGTATCACATTTACTTATCAACAATCTTCCGAAATTAAAATTTCTTACTATTAATGGCGAAGATGAATATGATCAACTTTATGAGAAACAATTGCATGATCTGCAAAGTTCAAATACTCATTCTTTTCGAACAGAAATTCGTAACACAATAGATGGGGATACACTTTTCTTATGATTATAATAAAATGAAACTGCCAACATTTCTTTATTTCTTTGTAGTTACACTTGTTTTTGTGAAAGAATTATAAGAAGTTTTCAACATGAATAAAGCAAAACTTTTTAAATTTTGTTTCGTAAGTTAAATCAGATGAAAAGATCTTCTGTGTTTGATATTAAATTATACTAAGATTCTTTGCTAGTTGTACACTAGAATGTATACAAAAATTACTCCTACATGAAAACAATAACACTAATATTTGATCAAAAAATATTTTTTATTATTAATAATCAATTTATTTCCAGTTACATTTTGACACCAAACGCTATTTTAACTCCTCTTCCCTTTATCATCTTGTTCTATTTCCTTTCTCACATATAACTGACCGAAAATAAACAACTTGAAATGTATTCTATTTTTGAATATTCTTACAATAAATAATTATATTATTTCGAATTTATCCTTATATTAATATTTTAAAAGTTAAAACTTATTATAACATTTCATTGTTCAATAACAGTAACATATTTAAACTAGACCTCCACCCAAATTAAGCACGAGTAGAAAAGACGTCTGACTGCAGAATTTTCATAATTCTCATATATGTTCATAGTTATTTTTTAAAATCTAATTTATCTCTTATTAATAAATGAAGTTGGACATTGATTCTATATTAAGAAATTACCAGCTGTTAATTACCATTTATTTTTGTTCTTGCATCTTCCACACGGAGTCAAAGAAAAATGAATTTCAGATGTGCCCTACGCACATTCTCACGAGTTTGACAAGCTTTTTTGTGGGATGTGGGTGAATCTCTTCTTTCTGACCTCATCCAAACTCACCCACATCAAAATCAGTTTTTTCAATGTAGAAACTCTCAGTTACAGCTGATAGTTTGATGTAAGAAACCTTACAAGCATTTGTCTTATTACCATTTTGATGTAGATAAACATATATGACAAGTGAATCTAAGAAGACAATGAATTTATAAACTGTTCATTGATTGAAATATATAATTTTGTAGAATGCATCAATCTAATCCAATGTTATTTTCCTATCGTACTAATCTCCAACGACTAATTTCATCTTATATTTCATTGAGAAGATTTTTTTTCATAACAGCTTTATGTGTTTTTTTTTATCTGAATAGATTTAATACAAAATTTTCGTTTCAATGGAATAATATTCATCATATTAGATGATTATGATTTTAATTTTGTAACATTCTTTATATTCCTAAAGGTATTTATATTGACAATCTTATGTTTAAAAAGTTTCCTGTTTTGAAATTTTGTTGTCTCACATCTTACTTGGTTGAATATATTTTTCGACGATTTTTGCAGCTTTAATTAATATTATCTTAGTGTTCTTTTTAAAATTCAATAGAAGATGCTAGATAAATGAATATTATTCCATTGAAATGATAAGTCTCCTATAAAACACTTGCAGAGGTGAAAGACATACTGATGTTATGAGAAAGAATTTTTCTCAAAAATATAAGATGAAATTATTCACTCAAAATTGATAATATGAATGCAATAGAGAAAAAGATATCTTTTGTAGAACTTTAAAAGATCTATGAAAAAAGAAATAGAGGAGGCAGATCAAACAAATTGATTCAGTCATCTATAGATAATCAGATCAAAGTGAAAGTTTTGTAAATCTCCTAACTTTCTTCTCCACTGATGATTTACTTCGAAAATATTAATATCAAATGCTATCAAAATTTGATGCTTTTATTTAATCAAAAAGTAATTGACTAAAGGCAATAGTTTCTTGAAAAGAGCAACAACAATTATATTCGATATGAAAAGAAAAATGCATGCGTAGTCTGTGAAACCATGAGTCTTCTTGAAAAAGACAACAGTTGACGAAATTAACTTTATCATTCACTGGACTTATCTCAATGTACGAGGAAAGAGTAGTTAAGAAAAAACACATTTTTTATATGAGCGCATAAGTAAATTTATAAAAATCATGACTTTTCAGAAGAATTTGAACAGTTTGTTCAAGATTCTTATTGATAAATTTACTAACAATCAAAAAATTTGTGTATAAATACTACATTGTATAGAAATAACTATTAAGGCTAATGATTCAAATGTTTCTTTGACTAGCGAATACTTCAGTAGGAGTTAACAGACATGTTTTTGTTTTGTTTTGTTTTCAATGCATAGTTTTTAAAATAATCAATGACATAACTATTAACTACTTCTACCAGCGTTCTGCAAGATTTCAGCATCATCATTTTAAAGATCGTGACCTTGCAAAGTTCTCTTTTATTTTTGAGTAACTTTTGAAATATTTATATTCCAAATATTCAAACACAAAATATAAGATTTTCTTAAGGTTAATTAACGAATAGAGTGAATATTTGTGATACAAGTCAATTCTAATTTTATCTGAATTTTCAATTATTCAAGAGAAATATATTTATTTAAGATTAGAAGATTTGACTGATAATATCTTAGAGTTTCTGAATTTCATCGATGGCGAATGTCTGAGAAAGAATGTCTTTGCAAGAGTTCAAGAAATGACATATTGAAGAAAATCAGGTAATCTTATATTACAATAAAATCGAATGATCGAATTTATGATCCAAATGATTCTTAAAAGTAGATATCAATGACAATTATTAGCTAGAAAAATGTGAATGAGATTGATTGATCTATTCAGAAGAGACAGACAATAAACTGTAACTGTGGAAAAATATTTTCTTAATCTAGAAGATTTGCAACGACTTGCTTGTTGAAACAAAACGCAAACTAAATTGATAATTGTCCCAAAATCAAAAAGAAAAAAGAAACACTTCTCCAGAAGAAAAAGTGAAGAATACAACGAATTCCTAGACAATAGAATGTATGGCTTTGTAGATGAACCGGAAACTCACACCTTATTGTATATATTTCTGTTTAAATTAAATTTTACAAGAAAAAATTTCTTTATTTTATTTCGTCACATGTATGCAAAGTTTACTGTGATAACAACAAAAAAATATTTGAAACAAAGTTAAATAAGTTAGAACACAAAATTTAAATCACGAAAGTAGATTGTGAGAAAAAAAGTTTTGAAGCTAATAATCATCTCTCCTATTCTCAGTAATGAAACTAGAATAGGATTCAGCATCATACTATTCATTGAAACAACGACTTCTTCCATAAACAGATATTAGTAATTTTGAAAAAATGAATAAATATAGATAGGCATATGAAAAAAAAATGATTCGCTAAAATATAATCATTTTTGTAAAGTTGTGATGTTATATGCGATTATCAAACGATGTTCGATGGAATATTTTGCAAAGCAATCAATTTACATTTTGTAAACATTTACCAAAAATCCAAAAATAAATTTTAAAAAAGTTAAATAAATTTCAAATAAAATCTAATGCTTTTCATTAAAAAGATTATCAGAAATTTATAATCTAAAATAATTTTACAGGATAATACCGCGCTTGTCAGGCATCGAACTGAACTCGAACCTGTGGAAGTTGGTTTGATTCCTTTCCCTGATAGTTATCGTTAAATACTGTCAATGATGAATTGCTTTTTACATTAAAATATTCAATTTTTTTCTTTATTATGAAATTTTTTTTTGTATTGATAATAAAATAATAAAAAGTACGAATAATAAATCAAGAAAAAAGAATTGTTATTTGAATAAAAAAGAAACAATTGTGTAGTGCGAGACTTTTTGAATTTATCATTTTCAATGGATTTTCAGAAAACAGTTCAATAGTATGAAGTATGGTAGCTGCTTTTTACAAATAATGTACTAAACCAAAACGATTCAAAGAGTGTAGATGTGGTTAAACAGAATATCAACATCTATACTCACATTCTTCTTGTTATTATTAAAAGTACTGGTTATAAATGCAAGGTTTAATCCAGATTTGTGCAAATTTCTCTTAAACTCTAACGACATGATTTAAAAAAGTCTTCGTTAAAACTTCAATGGCTAAAATATGTTTAATGGATACATGTAATCGCCTTATTTACTAGTTAAATCAATGATTGAAATCATAATAAAACATACGATATGAAATATAAATCAATAAGCCAAACAGAAATTAGAGCACAAAATAAATGACAATCTATTCTGATTGATTTAGAAAATTTAGATATGATTGTTATAATAGAGACCGATTCTAGTAAAAAGAAAAAAGTAGATAAATTAATTTTTGTTGCTATGTTTCCATTTTATGAATTGATATTTTTAGTCTTTATTGAGGATGCGGGCATGGATGACAGAGGGAGAGAGAGTATATGATTCATCAATATATCCAAACAACATCTACTATCGACACCAAAATATAATGCACCTCGATATTTTTTAAATATCTCGAGAACGAAAGCAGCTAGAAACCTGCGGTTTTCACCATTCGAAAGAGAAATGTGGGGGAAATAAAACTCTGCCAAATTTGATTGGTCACTAATCGACCAATCCTGTGAGCGCTCATTGGACATTTTGAAGACTGTCCAAGGAAGCTATTTCTCATTGGATTTTAGATTCCAATATGACCATTGGATGGGAAAAATTGTTCGCTTTCGATCTACGCTAAGTTGAGCTCGCTAAGTTGCTTTGTTCAAGAGCTATAAGCATTTTTCTGAGACCCCCAAAATCG
Organism: Rotaria sp. Silwood1; assembly: GCA_905250075.1. Classification (NCBI taxonomy): domain Eukaryota; kingdom Metazoa; phylum Rotifera; class Eurotatoria; order Philodinida; family Philodinidae; genus Rotaria; species Rotaria sp. Silwood1. Next base: position 5,704 of record CAJNOP010003646.1, on the reverse strand, counting down.
GCCAGGTAACCTTCAATCATCCTAAAATAGGTCACAATAGGGGTAACTGACCATGCTGAGTTTAGTGGTGATGCTTGTTTTTAGTCTCAAAGCAATTTGAAGTCAGTATATCAAAATTTCCGATAGTATCACTTTTTTCGATATATGGGTGAGAATACAGATAAATCAAAAATTTTGATATTCTGACTTCAAATTGCTTTGAGACTAAAAACAAGCATCACCACTAAACTCAGCGTGGTCAGTTACCCCTATTGTGACCTATTTTAGGATGATTGAAGGTTACCTGGCCGATTTTGGGGGTCTCAGAAAAATGCTTGTAGCTCTTGAACAAAGCAACCTAGCGAGCTCAACTTAGCATAGATCGAAAGCGAACAATTTTTCCCATCCAATGGTCATATTGGAATCTAAAATCCAATGAGAAATAGCTTCCTTGGACAGTCTTCAAAATGTCCAATGAGCGCTCACAGGATTGGTCGATTAGTGACCAATCAAATTTGGCAGAGTTTTATTTCCCCCACATTTCTCTTTCGAATGGTGAAAACCGCAGGTTTCTAGCTGCTTTCGTTCTCGAGATATTTAAAAAATATCGAGGTGCATTATATTTTGGTGTCGATAGTACATCCACACCGTATTTTGAACGTGTTCAAGTAAATCAGCATATAATTTTTCTGGATTCGATCCATGTGTGAATGCTTGTTCATATGGACGTTAATGTTCAATATTCGTTAACTAAAATAAATAAAATAGATTTTTTGTTTTTTGTTGATACAATTGATATTTGCAAGTTTTCTTTTAATATACCTGCAGATACTATTTTCGATCAGCAATAAGAAATAAACGATTGTCTGATTCTTCAAAACGAACACTGAAACGTGATAACATCAATAAAAACCTAAAAAAGTAAAAGATATACTATATTATCAATGAAAATTCATTTTGACATTTCATAGCGAAATTTATTGATTTTGTATTGATCGTCATTCCTTCGGATTGCAATAAAGAGTTTTTGTTTTTTATTAATGTTTTACTATTTATCTTGTCCAAATAAATTTTAATCGTATGTGTAAGTCTTGATAATTTTTAAAAAGAAAACTAGGAAGAATATTTAACCATAGGCAGAATTTTACTCATAAGAGGGTGGGGGTGTGGGAATCATTATAGGTCTTGTCTTCACCCACACTCACACCCTGTGATAGACATGCACTTAACATAAGACAAGTTAACTCCCATATAGCCATGCATAGTGATTTTCTTTGTGTAATATTTGTCATTGATAATAAAGTCCATTCATTAACTTTAGCTGAATAACGTGCATTAATTAAAGCACGAAAAAAAAACTAATGTGTGCAAGTAATAATGATAAAGGACGTAATAAAAGTAAAGCTTCATATGGTAATGTTGATGATTGTTTTGTACGTGCTTATAATTCTTCAACAAGTTCAATAAGAATATTATCTGATGATGATGTTATTGATGAACTATCAATTATTGTTTGTTATTTATTAACATGTTCATTATTTAATAGATTTTGTATTTTTATTTGGTCGTTGTAATAATGTATAAATACATGAAAGTATTAACACCATATATCATTTTTGGGATATTGACCAACTATTAAAAGTTTTTCAAGACTAATTGATATAATTTTTTGTGTTAAATTATCATCATTAATTAATGATAATAAAATATCATATGAATTTAAATCAACTTCATGAATAAACATGATGCATATGCATGAGTTTTAGTTATTAATTTATTATTACGTTCAATTAAACGTAGATATAATTCATTATATTCTTTTGTTGTTTGTCCAAGTAATATACTAGATTTACATAAATTATTACTTATTAAGGATATTATTAAATCATCTTCATCAAACCATTTACAAATAAATCAGATAGATATATAATTGAACCTATTAATTTATATTACATATATTTCAATTAGAATTTGTAATGATAATGTTAAAACAAAATCATGATGAAAAAATAAGCGATCAAATGAACTCTAAATTATATATTTTTAAAGATGGATGCCAGCAAAGAAAACGTTCATACTCTAATTTTCTGATTGATAGAATATATTTGAAATTATTGATATAAGCTTTTATTTCTATGAAATAAGATAGTTTGCATGTATTATATATCAAATCAAAGTCAGAGAAACACTAGATTTTCTGTTTGATGAAATTAATAATTTAGCAATGAATTTATCTTTCTTTTAATTTAGAGTTCTATTTGTCGATTATTAAAACATATGTGAGACTTACATTAACTGATAATGGTAATGTATTATTACTTTGGATTGATGTTAATATAGTATCATATGAAAGTTGTTCATAGGATAATAAATCACGTGTACCTAATCATTCAATATTTGTAAATAAATTATTTGAACTTGTATCTAATGTTGAATGTGTTTGCATATATTGACCATCGATAAAAAAAAAACAGATAAAATCTAGTTTATTTTTCAATCTTGTTACCATTGTGTTGCATTTGTTTCTAAAGTTTCTTCTTTTTTTTATAAATTATTTGTTGTTTGTTTATTTTCATCATTAGATTGATTTGTGGTGAATTAGTTGAAGCCTATCTTTCTTGAAATTGTATTCTTAATAATCAACCAACTTCAAAATTGTCTTTATATAAATATTGGTAAACAAAATAATAATATAGCTATACAATATAAATCATGTCAATAAATATATGATATATATATATTTAATTTTTCTTGTTAAATAATAAAGATGATCTTTTATCTGGTTCAATTAAATTTACATATGATTATAATATATTTGATATAGTTAAACCATGTCGTTGATAAATATATTCAAATATTGATAATAGTATTTTCGGTAACGTACAACATGATATTATTTGATCTGTTTCACAACTAAGAAATGATGTTTTTTTTTTGAAATATATTTATATAAATTATTTCTGATATAAATATTATAAAACGTAATAAATCACGTATATCACTTGTTGAAAATTGACATGTTAATTCAACATGATTTTGTATTTTATCAAAATATATTAATAGAGAATCTATGAATACAATTGTATATGGTTGATTATTAGAAGCATGATAAAAGACTTTTTTCATAAATTGTATTAGGTGTTGTTTCAATGTCATTTTAATTTGTTTCATTTGATATAACTATACAAAATTCTAGGAAAACAAACAAAGAACAGATTTATATTGTTTCTTATTTTCTCAAATCAATTTTCATTTACTATAAGAATCATCCTAAAAATTTAATGCTGTGGATAAAATCCAATACGTTTTCGGAGTTCACGAGTTCAAACTTATAGAAAATTTATCGAAATTCTCGAATGCAATTTATTTCGAAATATATTAGAAAGACGTCGTTTTCTTTAATTGTAATAGTACAAATAGCATGACTGAGAATTTGATCAATAAGATTCGAGAGGAATTATTCGGTCATTGTACTAATGTAGCTTAAATGCTTTCCTTTACGATTTGTATTACCTGAAATTCTGCATATTTTCTATTTCAAAATATTTTTCGAAATTTTGAATTATTCAAAAGTCTCATCTATTACTAGCACATAAACAATGTCAAAGTAAAAACAAAAACATTTCTTTTAATTGGATTAAAATTTTTATTATACATATATATTTATTTATTTAGATAAATTAAACTAAAATATACCGGTGACATCATAAATGATAATCATTTTTTATAAGTTAGATTTTTAAGTATTTGTTCATAAATTTTTCTTGTTATATCTATAGGACAATTAAGATTATTAAAATCTTAAGTAATAATATTGATTGATATTGTTATTGATAATATTTATAAAATTAATGGTAAATATTTAGGTAATAATTGTTTATTTAATGGTAATGGAAGAAATTGTTCAATTAATAAAACTAATATAAGACCACTTTCATATAAATGTATTCCTTCACAAAAAAAATAAATGACTTGCAACTGATGTATGATGTATAAGATAAAATAAAAAATAATAATAATAATAATAATTGATAATGTGTTGTTATTGCTGTAAAATGTTCAACATAGAATTCATGATGATATATTAAATCACAATAAGATTGTAATTGACCACTGATAGATAAATTTATTCTTGATGATGATGGTGTTAATGTCGGTGACCAGCATGCTTCTTGTGTATAATCAAGCATATTCAGAATATGTATCCATTGTAATAATAATGAGATATAAAATGATGATCATAATAATTTAAAACATTCATTTAAAATAGTTAAATATGAAAATGTCTCAAGACAATATAGAGTTTCATCATGAATTAATCGTTGACATAAATCATTTACAATTGTTCGAAATTTGTTTAACTAAAATAAAATCATAGATTTTATATAAGCATAGGAATTTTAAAGACAAATGTTTTTCGCTAGGTCATTAGTAATTAATGAATTGCAGGAAAGTTTTATCTTCAAATTAATGGGTGATATGTACATAAAGATAATCGGATGCAAGAGAACCTAATGTCATATTAATTTGACCACGTAATTGTCGAGTATTAGTTAAAATTAGTAATATTATGCCATGTAAAACACGAAGAAGAGTTCTGAAAACAAAAACGAGAATAATAGTTTTTAAATTATAAATAAAATCATTTCGAATACTAACCCACTAAGTTTCATCTCGTGTTTCATTAACTGATGATAAAACATCATTCTATCGTGTTAATGTAGCATCTTCAGTTAAATTTTGTACAAGATATCGAAGTATTAGATTTATATTGACTAACTATCGATTTCTAGATTGACAATTGACATTCTAAAAAATTGTAAACTACAGAAAAATTTTATAAATAAAAACAACGGACATTTCTATTTACTAATGCTCGAAAAGCAATAACAAATGGATCAATTGATCGTAATGCAGCTGATGAGACAACATCAAATAGTGTTAATTGTGTGGAATAAATATCCAAAAGTGCTTGATTCTATTTGAACAAAAAAAAAGTAACGCAAAATCAGAGACTATTAAAAGTAAAATAACCTGAGATTGTAAATGAGCAAGAAGTAAATCGACAATTTGTCGTGAAAGACGTTTCCATTTATCATCTTCAATTTGAACACTATTAACAATAACTGTTAACAATCGTAAAGCCTATAACAATATAAATTCTATTATTATTTTTTCAGTACATACACATGATATGAAAAGATACTTGTATTTATAATAATTAAGACGCCTAGTTTTCCTTCAAACTCAAATACATAACAACAAGATGATTATTTTCAGATCATCGATTCGTTGAAGTGTGGGTGTAGGTTCAATCGAGGAGAAAAATTACATCTACACACCCACACTCACACTCTCTCATTTAATAAAACGTTTTAGGAATTTTAATTATTCGCATAACTCGAACAAGAAAAAAAATCATATAAAACTGGTCCTAATGCTGCTAAAGCTAAATAAAGAATTTTAAGGATAATTTCTTTGTCTCAAAAATGTTTTTTTTGCTTCTTACCATGTGTTTCAGGTTCATGTCCACTTGCTAATAATGAATCATAATGTTTTATTAAATCTTGTATGTTAATAACTTGTTTTGAATGAAATGTATCATGTGATAACATAACAAGAAATTCAGCAATACAATCAATAAAATGCTATTTAAAAATAAACGAAACGATTAGAAGTGCAACGAATTTCATCAGCTTCTAATTAACTATTATTAACACGAATT
>CAJNOP010003645.1:0-12428 GCA_905250075.1 Rotaria sp. Silwood1 | reverse complement strand
TTTTTTTGTGAGTTTTATTGACATAACAAAAAACAACATCAAAGAAGAGTTGCAGCGAGTGTTATAAACGTCATTCGTCCCCTGTTGCTGCATTTATGTGAAACACATGCTGAATGCTGTTTAACGCATCGCTGTGGGTGTGGACGGGTGTGGGTATGAGTTTAGCTGGGTTTGTGGATGTGGATACGGATGTCCGTATGGGTGTGGGTGGGTGGGTGTAAATGTAGCTGCGAGCATAGGCGTGACTATGAGTGTGAGGGTGTGGGTATAGGTTTGAGTGTGGATGTGGACGTGGATGTGGAATGTGGGGTGTGGGTATAGATGGGTGTGTGATATGAGTATGGGTATAGATATTCTCTTCAACCACACCTACACCCTATAATGCTGCAGCGTGCATCAAGTTGATAGTGCAATAACGTAAATTGACGAATACAAATGATAAAATATCTATCTCATCTGTCGCCATGTAATCACTAATATCATACGTAGAAGAACTTGAATTAGCGATGTTGACACTTCATTCTGTAGTTGTATCATACTCCCGGTGATTATTTGATAATACAGTGGAAACTGAATAACATATTGACATACATTACAGTTCTGGTTGAACTAATACATGCTGAATCAAATCAATATGCATTTCAGCTACGCCTTTAACAGGGTGTGGGTTTGGAGTATGGGTATGAAGTGGTGTGGCTTTGGGTTTGGCAGTAGGTGAACAGAAAATATTAGTATTCATACTCACACCCCACAGCCGAAAAAAGTCAATTGTACAGCTTCGTAGTTAAAAGGGTTCGAATATATAACCAAACAAGTTTTATGAAAAAAGCAACTCGCATGAGAACATCTGTTTTGCGACTGTTTCTGGGATATTTTCAGGTAAACAGGTTTCGTCGGGCGGGTGAGTCCTATCAATTGTTGCTTGTTGCTTGTTGTTTCAAAACTGATTGATTCTGGTATTAATTCCATTTTGCACATTTTCGATAATTGAAAAAGCAACACTTTGATTTGCATATTGACATATCTTTCTCCTGTAGAAGGATGTTTTCCGCGTCCAAACAGTGCTACTCCGTATAGATCCGCCTTATTCTCTTCTCTTGGTGGGGTGTGGTTGGGGTGGATGTGGACGTTGGTATTCCATTGTCCAAGTACATCCACACCTACACTCACATCCACACCCACCCTCACCCACACCCACACCCACCCCACACCCACACCCACAGCCACACCCACCCCATACCCACACCCACACTCACACCCACACCCACACCCTCAAGCTGCTTTCTTCTAGAGTTTGTCAAGGGATGTGCCGAGGTGCTACTCGAATCATTCTTCAGCACACAAATACAAAATAGTTAACAAATACGCAGGGTGATAGAGAAGTTCAAGCTCTATCAGAATATGTGATTACTTTCTTCAAAAATTAATTCTAGGGGGATGAAAAATTAAAAAAAACACATCTAGGTAACAATAACGAAATCAAGTCTGTGGGAATCTGGACATGAGAGTGCCTTCATTAAACTCAGTTTTTTTCTGATATATTTATATTTAAACGAAATTGCAAATATACATTGTGATAGAAAAGTCCACGCGCTTTCAGAATATATCATTATTTTTTAAAAAATACGCAACTATGATGACGATATCTCCAAAATACAGACTAATGCTTATTTTTTTCCAGGCGTATATATATTTCACTGTAGTTTCTTTGTTGGATTTTTTTAATTTTTGTAGAATAATTTTAAAAATATGATTGGAATAAATTTCTAAATTATTTGTTGATAGCAATTTTTGATAAATTTTCAAATGGCATTTCTTAAAATAATAAAATCTTTCAATATCAATTTAATTATCAGCGAAATCTTTTTTAGAATATTTTTTAGCAACGTTTATGTAAATGCGAAGTTCAATTCTGTTATCAATCGTCTATCCAAAGTCAGCAATTCAAGCATCACTAGAAAAGATTTTTGTCTTAGAATAGTACCTAAAAGTATCACTTCTCTCAATCGAAAAAAAGGACGGCTTTAATTTTCGACCCATCAGACAGTGGACAAACACAGAAGCAATTTCCATTTTGTGTACTCATCCCTGCAAGATTGAGAATAACAATTAGTGGATTTGTTTGTTCATGAGCTTATACTGAAGTAAGTCTCTGTGCAATAGATGACTTAGTTTATTAATGCTTAGTGTTTTATATACCATCTTGTAGACCGTGAAATTCTGTATCGAATGTTATATAATGCTTGAAATTTCGTTTTGATTATAAGAGAAAATTTTGTTCATAGAAACCCGGATAGGTCAATGTATCAATAGAAAAGCATAGAAAATAATCATATTTTCGAGTATAACTCAGAAAGATATTAACCAACCATTCTTATCTTCGAACGCCACTGAGATATCCATAAGACGATTCTATGCACAAAAATTTCAGAACAATCAGTTTTTGTCCTCAAAAGTTATCGTGTAAACGGATGAACATACTGACCGATTCTAGAGTGTACTCACTTTTTGAGTACGTAAAAAAGAACTCTGTCAGGTCCTGAATCTGAACATACTCTCGCAAATAAAAAACACTGAATAATTCATTGTTTGTTCGGAATTATGAAACTTTATGTGCTATTCATCCATGCTGATAATGAAGGATATTAGAGTTATGTGTCTCATTAGCTACAATAGTACAATGAATTGGCAGTATTGTTAGCTATTCTGTAGACAAAAATGCTTTTAGCATAACACCCTCAAATTAATCTTACTAACTGCTGATGTCGACCAAGAAACACTTATGACTTCTTTAGCTTATTTCAATTGGTTTATGATTCGCTTCATTATTCAAGCTTATTGTTGATTTAATTGCGTTGGCCTCGAAACATACAATGCATACAACATCAGAATTAATTTTGAACTGCCATACGACGTTCAGCGGTTAGTCCTATATACCCTCAATATATTCTTAATTTCTTAGTTGAAACTAAATATACAAATTATATGTTGTTTTATCAGACCTATTCAACGTTTTATTATAGATCAATTTGTCGTTTTGAGCAGCTTTATGCCCCGACATAAGGAATTTCAGTATGATCTTTGTTTAAGTCGTATATATAGGTCGAACACAGAACTATATAATATTTTCTGCTTTGTATGCTGAATTTTCAATTTATATGACCCTATTAAATGTATATTTAATCCAATATTATCTTTGTTGAAATGTTCAATAACTTTTTTCATTCAATTTATTCATAATTCTCCCTTTAAAGCGTTCATTTAATTACATGAAAACAGAAGTGAGGCATCCTTGAAAACTGTTTAACAAAAATCATATGCATTTTTTTATGTCCATATTCAAAAAGCCACCTGCCCATTATTAAGTAATAAAGCAGCCATTAAAAATATCATATTCTTGATAAATATTATTACATTTTCTAATATGTGAAGATGTGCAAAAAACAACATATTTTCCAAAGTCGTTTTTTTCTTCTATTGACTCCAATACAACTCTGCGGCACACCGTATATCTTTTCTTCTCTCATTCACCACGTTGCTTTGAAAATCTCGAAACATGTTCGACTCACTATTAGACATTTTCATTGACATAAATCCTAGGGTATACCTCCAAAACCTCGTCTGTTTGTAGATCGAGCTAATTTTATTTTTACAAATATTCATTTTTTTAAAATTTATCGATATTGACAGGTTCCTATTGTGTAGATCAAGCGATAAAAAAAAATATTTTTACTAATCGATAGCTCGTTAAGTTTACTATTACAAAAAGTGTTTTTGAAGTTTTTCAATCCTACACATTCTTAAACTTGTCTTTTCTTCAAGGGATAGTTGGTCTGTTTATAATTGATTTACGAACGCGACGAGCTCATTTCAGCGTTTTGCCCTCGTTGTAGTAGAGGCAAAAAGTCAGAAACTGTTCATCAAAGAAAAGAAGAAGCACACCAACAACAATTACAAGAATATCTGGTTCAATACGAAATCGGACTTTCAGTGTAAATGTCTTCTCATTATGTCCTTCTCAACTGTCGAACCCACGAGGAATTTCTGTTTTCTGAATTTAATCTGATTCGTCTTGATCGGATATGCAGATGAAATTTTCGTGACTAAGAGCAGAATTTATCATTTGATCGACAATTACCATCCAGTGCTTTAAGAGTGAATTTTTCCGTGACCTCTCTGAAACATGCACATACAGCTGTATTCTTTTTTCATTTTCTCCTCGTGCAGTGTCGACATTACATACACATACTATTCTACACAACAGCCTGTGCCTACTCCTCGAATGCAAATAAGTACCATCGAATTAGAAGCAACTGTCACTGCAACAGTACCAGTAGAAGACCAGCAACAATCACACATATCAATCGGTTCTCGTTCTTCTCAACTCTCTTCTACTGAACATCCCGCAATAATTCAGGACGGTGACCACCAAGAAGAGGAGCAAGCAGCGCAAGCTAATCATAACGGGGCGAATATCAACATGGATGAAGAAATTTTGAAAATCAACACGCTTTCAATCACTTTTGCAGGAGCTTTGATTACACTTGGAGGGATTATACTTTATTTTACACGCTCTATTATTTCTTCTCGTTTAAGATATTTTTTACCTATACCACCTGTTGGTGTTGCTGCATATGTGTTCGTTTTTAATATGTTTAAATTTTATAACGCTTCTCTACCTCGTTTTTCTGTTGTTTTGGTTGAAATATTGTTGAGTACATTGACTACAGCTTTGGCATTCTTTTTGTCAATCGTGTTGATGGTTTTGATTATTTGGCTGATTTTGTGAAATATAACGATTATTATTGAACGAGCTAGAATATATCAAAGATTACCTAATATATTTGCGACAAAACATATAATTTTTATTATAAATTAATGTCTGTTTAAGTTTTCAATGATTTGTTCGTAGTGTAAGCGTAAAATTGATTTGTATAAGTGTTTGTTTCATTTTTATATTTTTGTGGGAATTTTCGATCTTCATATAATCATTTTCAAACTTTAACAAGAACTAGTTTTCAATGATGTTATAGACAAAGAAATATATAATACAACATTAACTAATACATCATGAACATTGTCATTCTAATACGTATATAATATTGAGTCAAGTTTGTATTACTATGTACTTTTAACTATTGCTTTTTAATTATGATACTGAATTAATCCTGAGAATTTTATGCATTTTTAAGTTTTCAATGATTTGTTAGTTAATGTTGTATTATATATTTCTCTGTCTATAACATCTTTGAAAACTAGTTCTTGGGAAAGGTTCAAAATAATCGTATGAAGATCGAAAGTTCCCACAAAAATATAAAAATGAAAAACACTTATACAAATCAATTTTACACTTACACTACGAACAAATCATTGAAAACTTGAAAATGCATAACATTCTTAAGATTATTTCAATATCATCTTGAAGTCATGATTTTCGTTTACAGATTTCAAATGATATCACGAAACAGCAGGAGCAAATACTATTAAAAACTTAAAACTTCTGCTGATCAATTGATGAAGGTGAGGGTCCGAAAATCGATAAGAAAGTGATGACGTAATATGGGAGTGGTCCTTTGACAGTCAAGTTAAGATGGAAAATTGTTTTGATCAAGTCGCTGTACTTGACTTGACTTCTCAGCTTTCCTCCATTGACAGTGTACGATAGAAATACAATTATTTTTGTCATCAAATATGTGACTCAGCAACATTTGAAAAAATATGAAGAAAGTAGACTTACTGATATTTTGTTGTTCTGATAGTATTTTTCTCTTATCTATTACGACGAGCATGTATTCTGTCATGTTGCATTGCTTATCAAATTCATACTGTACTCTTTTTTTCATTGCAAATAATTCTATAGCTATTCGGAGAGAAAGTGCTTGTTATTGTTCGACTTTTGTTCAGGAAATTTCTATTGAATTTCGCTACCCAGGTTCAACAGTACGATCCGAAAACGACCAATTCAAGTGCATTCCTATGATTTTATGGAAACAGTAATCTTCGGTGGAAGACTCCGGATTTGTCCATTCATTTCCAGCAATATTCGGTCGGATATGTAAAGAAAATTTCAGGAAAAAAAATTCCACGGATTCCACCTCTGATGCATATCTCCGTTTTTCTGAATCGAAATGCCGGGGATCAACCTTTTCGATCATGGATTTCGCACCTACTACTTCCGGTTGCATCCGTTTACCTGTTTGGCATCATAGTCCAGATAGTAAGAAAATACGCATGACGTCTATATTTTCACCTATGATACTAATAACGAAACTCATTCTCGCGATGACTGCACAAATTGCACAAGTCTATCTTGAGTGCGAGGATTGATTAGTTGTTTCTTGCGCTCAGTATCAGTAAAATGTAAAGGTATTATTTGTACTTGAAACATTTAATATATTCTACCAACTAAATGTTCTATTTTTTTGTTTTAGTGCTTGAAAAATATTGTGAAATGATTGAAAACTTGGTGCTATACCAGATTGGTCTGAAGATGCAAATTTCAATAAATATGGCTTAAAGAATTAAATTATTGCATTGTAATTATTTCTAAATTATGTAATTATAAATTACCTAAATAACACGCACCAGCAAAAAAACCACATTGTTGTGAATTTTACATTTGTGTACAGATACTTTTTTCAAAAAACATAATAAAGAATAAAAGCGTTTTTTTTTAAACTTTTCATCTAATCGATGTAAAATAAACCATTCATAATCGTTAGTCATTAATTTTTGTAATTGTTCTCGATCAAGTTCATATGAAAAGTGTTCGTTCAGTTATAGCATTATTGGAAGTTGGAATAAGAACCTATATAAAAGAAAAAAAAAGATATAAGTATAGTTCTTACAGACAGGAAAATGACTGTTCTGTTTGTTCTCTGATACATTGTTTCATCATATTTTGGTTGATGCAGTTTTGGGATTAATGATAGTGCCGAGAATCAATGTATTATGCTTCTCTTCATTCGCTGTTGCCAACTGAAATGATTTTTTTAATCATTTTGTCTTTGAGATATTGGATCTATAAAACTGATAAGACAATCCACAAGTAGCTTCGATATATTTTGAACGCATTACAATAAGTTGATTAATTGCACGCCCTCAACCTCAAGAAAAATGGTAATACATGTATCATAAATCCCAGCTCATGAGAATTTAGAGAACTATTTAGTATGAGCTACATATCTTCAGAAATCGTAAAAAGTTTCAGAACATAATGGATGTCTATTAAAGATAGTATGCATTTATGTGAAATTAATTCTTATCGGGTTGTTATTTCGGTTTGCTGCTACGTCAGCAATATGGGACAGATGAAGTTTTTGCTCGCTCTTCATTATGTAGTCCAAGTAAAAAGAAATTAATGCTCAGTGTGTCGTTCCATCATTCAGTTAACCAACGAAATACATGGCTCCATTTATCAGTAGTTCTTCAGTTACATCAATGAGAGGTAAAGAGTTAACGAGGAATTGATATAAAACTTAATAAATCAATAGATATAACAATGAACGACATATGGGCTTTCGCAACTGAAACAACAAAAAGCTCTGTGTCTTTCTAACTGGCATTATACACAATAAAATATCTATAGTTCAAACTATATGGAGCCATCAAAAAATGTCTCATAACACTACTCTAAAATTTCACTTCAATTAGTTATATTCCTCATTTCGATCTCTTTTGGCAGTGACATTTGTTACCTATGAAAAGTAGCAAGATGGAGTTTCAGAAGTGTCTATTATGGCAAATCATTAATGAATTTTTTTCAATGTAGATGTATTCAGATCGATTGATTTCTTATTCATACTAATTAGGTCTATAAACAGGGCTGGCCCGACCGGGGGTTGTTGGAGTTGCGACAACTCCCCAATATTCGTGACGCACCCTCGAATATTTAAGATAATTTCCTTTTTTTACTTAATCACAACCCCGCAAAAGAATATTCATTACGTCATACTCAATGGTAATTCTTCTGTTTATCGAAGTCTGTCTTTAATGGAACAATCAGCTAAAAAACTGCCTTGTGTATTTTTTATTTATTTATTTATTTAAATTAAATTATATTTCAACGAAGACATCGGTCATTGTCAGAATGACGAACTGTATATGACATATATATATACTGAAGAAACAGAAAAGAAAAAAAACAAAACAAAACAAAACAAATAGCAATTGTCGCCTTTTGTTCTTTTCATGATAATCATATGATATCACTGACTGACATTGTCTTATTGTCTTATTCTTTCTATATTTATGTATATATTTATTCGCGTATCATGTTTAGTTCATCACTATGGTGATGACTAACCTATTCGTGGAAATATAATATAAGTAAATAAATCAATAAATAACATATATTCAAGGTATTTTCATACTTCATTTTTCGATTATTAACGAGCATCACTTCGGTACCTTCATTCATAAAGTTCTAGTTAATAACCAATGAAGCGATTGCATGTTCAACCGGATTTAACGTATTCTTGTGACTGCAGCCTTTCACCTGTTGCAGTCTGTGACGAACATCTAAGAAAAGGATAAAGACGAAAAGCAACAGTACAACAAATAAACAATAAATCAAGCCTGTCTTACAGAATCCTATAGATTGCTAATGTCTGAACAAAATCAATTCTTTCTCCAAACGAATGCTCTACAAGATGTCTTTGAGCTTCTTTTCTACCATCTAGCCCAGCGGTTTTTGAAATAAACACTTTCCTGTTGCCCGGTCTCATCTTAAACGAAAGTAAAGAAAGGAATGCTTTTAAAACTTGTGTCATTTTTAGGTAAAATTATAAACTTTCGGTATTTTAATACAAGATCATTGTGATATTTCGAAACACCATGAACATGAAACGTTCATATGGAGAAGGAATTAAAAATCACAGTATTAAAAAATATTTTAAAAAGGCATCTGAAAATGAAGTCATCTTGGCGAGAATGTCTACAAATGATGTCGATTCGTCAAATGATTCATTATCATTAGCATCTAATACACAATCAATTGTATTTCAAAACATTTCAAATAAAGATGAAACAATTGTAGAACCAAGCACACCAATGATTGAAAATAGAGATTTAGTCCGAAGTGGTGAACAAACGAATGAATCAACAGCAGGTAACTGGATATGTTTTATAACTCACGCTTTCTGATTTCAAGTCTTTGAAAATGATGATTTTCATTTTATTTTAGGAATATCAAGTACAAGTTCTTTGGAAATGATACCATCAACAACAACCATCAATGCGGTCAATAATAATCAATATTCTTTCGATGTCGAACAAATTGGTGTAAAGCTTCGTCTAATTGAACAATTAATAGGTTCATGCCAGGATTTAATTAAACAATCAACATCCATCGATTTATGTATTGAAACTTTTGCAAAAAATTCTAATGGTTTTGCTGATGCACTTATTCAAGCTAGTACTGAATTAAAATGTTTGTGTACAAATATTGTATCAACAATTGAATCAAATCGAAACAAAATTACAATAACTGAACATGAAGAAGATAAAATGGTTAATCGAGATCCAGGTAAAGTTCGATTGTCAAAAGGCTGTCATTGCACTATTCATTCGATTTATTTATCCAATTTTAGGTTATTATAAATACGATCACAAGTTCACTGCAGAACAGTTACGTTATCTTATTTCTGTAGGTTCGTTTCAAACCAGACTTTACAAATTTCCAAAAAATAAGATATTAAAAGCAGCTAAGACAACATGCATGTTTTCGGCTGCATGGTACGATGAGTACCCATACATTGAATATAGCAAACTGAAAGACTCAGTTTTCTGTTTCACTTGCAGATTGTTTGGCGAAGGTTAGGGATATTTTCTAATGTGTTTTTTTTACATTTCTGTTGATATATTTCTATCATTGTCATTCGTTTCAGGTCCAGGAACTGAGAAAAAAGAACAAGCATGGATATCTACCGGTGTCAATTCATGGAATAAAATGAAAAGCCAAGATGTTAACAGAAAAGGTGAGTATTAAAATTGACCCATCAGTCCTACTATTTCTTGAAAATCATTCCTCGCTTCTGTTATTACTTTTTAGGAAAATTAGATACTCATTTTTCATCTGTCACACATAGATCGAGTGTTGAACGTTATTTAAACTATAAAACAAAAAAAGTGAATATCGATTTAATGTTGGATAGCAGTCGACGTAAAGCAAATCAAGAACAAGAATCAATTTTACAATTAAATAAGCAGGTGATAGTAACATTACTTGATTCAGCTCGTTATCTGATAAAACAAGGTTTGGCTTTCAAAAGAGAACCAGAGAGTCAGGGTAGGAACCGAGAGCCAAAGGCAGTACGCTTTAGCGTATTTTACACTTTTTTGCGGTAGGAAACTTTATTCAACTTGTCAATCTTCTACGTCGAAGTAACATTACATTGAATGATTGGTTTTCACAAGTTAAATTACAAAAATATCAAGTATTATGCGGATTTTCTCTTCCCGTGTTCTATTAATAAAAACTGTCTTTCATTTAGGTATCATATATGAGCAAAAGATCCCAAGATGAATATATACAATTATTAGGTGCTGCAATTGAACATCAAATTGTCAATGAAATTAATCAATCATCGTTTATATCCATTTTGATCGATAGTACCCCAGATTTGTCACATCGAGAAATGTATTCCATTGTCATTCGATATACATATAATTATCAAGTAAAAGAACGTTTGCTCTCATTGCAAAAATTAGCAAGCAAAGTAGGTGAAGACATTTGTCAGTTATTATTAGATACATTAGGTCGAAAAGGTATGTCAACAGACAAAATTGTTGGGCAATGCTACGATAATTCACCCAACATGAGTGGTGTTAACAAGGGTGTACAAGCATGTATCAATAAAAAGTTAAATCGACAAATAATACATATACCATGTGAAGCTCACAGCTCAAATTTAGCTGTGGAACATGCCTGTGATTGTTCAACTGAATTCATCAATTTATTTATGTTTTTAGAAGAATTATATAATTTTTTTACGTCTAGTGTGAAACGGTACTATGTTCTTCGAGATGCACTTGAAAAATCAACATTTGGTTTAACAGTAAAGTCACTGTCAGAGACACGATGGAACGCAAATTATGAGTCTCTTCATTGTGTTGTTGAGTCATTTCATGAAATTCTTCATTGTTTAGAATCCATTGAATCGATTGAATCAAAAGAATTTGATAAAGAAACAAAAGCTCAAGCTAAAAACATTAGAAATAAACTAATGTCGTACGAGTTCGTAGTGTTATTGAAGTTTATGGTCCATGTTACACGTACAACTAATTCCTTAACAATCCATTTACAAACAAAAGAACTGGATATATTATCATCATTGGAATTAATGACAAATACAAATAAATTGATTCAAAAAATGAGAAATGATGATGAAGCATTGAAGAGTATTTTGTTGGTGAGTCAAATGAAACCGTTATGTACTTCATCCTTACAGTTTACTTTTTATTCTAGATTGCTGAAAAATTGGTAGAACCGTTTAATATTGATATTGATCAGGAATTCAATCGATTGCATAGACTTCGACAACGATCACGATGAATAGATGAAAATCCATTAACATCAGTACAACTTACTAGGTGAGATCTGTAAAGTAAATTTGTGAGTAAACTTCCTATTTCTGCTATCATATTTTCTTGTAGAGAAGCGTTTTATGTCAAACTATTTCGACAAATATTAGATCATTTATATGTAGCTTACAATGATTATTTACAAATCATGACTGAAAAATTACGTTATTTTCATAATTTAGCACCTAATCGCATTCAACAACTAACAATAAATGATTGTAAACAGATATATAAAATTGTACCAGGATTATCAAGTGAAGATTTATTATTTACAGAATTTGAATTGTTACGTGATACAATTGAACAGTGTGAGAACATGGAGAATGTTGTAGGACTGCTACAAAAGTCTGGTCATTTATATCCACGTGTTGCAAAGGTGTACAATTTCTTGTTTAGCCTTCCAATCACAACAGCAACCAATGAACGATGTTTTAGTAAATTAAAATTGATCAAAAACCACTTGCGTACAACATTAAAAAACGAAAGAATTGAACATTTAATTTTATGTTCTACTGAAAATGACTTATTGGGTGACTTAGATTTAACAAAATTAGCAGATGAATGGGTACGATACTTTTTGTCTTTGTTTGCTTATAATGCAATCGAACGAAACACATTTGAGTTAATTTTTATATTTGCTTCATTTTCGACTGTTTTAGGCACAAATGAAAGATCGAAGAGTCAAAATTGGTCAAACGCAAAATAAGTGAAAATTATGAATGGACAGTATCACATGAGGGGTTTTTATATTTAGTATATGTGGTGGTTTTCTTATTTTTTGTTTTATGATTGTGATTGTACATACTTTTTAAAATGTAATTGAACTTTTCTTTTTTTCAAACACG
>CAJNOP010003644.1:0-12430 GCA_905250075.1 Rotaria sp. Silwood1 | reverse complement strand
TTTTTTTGTGAGTTTTATTGACATAACAAAAAACAACATCAAAGAAGAGTTGCAGCGAGTGTTATAAGCGTCATTCGTCCCCTGTTGCTGCATTTATGTGAAACACATGCTGAATGCTGTTTAGCGAATCGCTGTGGGTGTGGACGGGTGTGGGTATGAGTTTAGCTGGGTTTGTGGATGTGGATACGGATGTCCGTATGGGTGTGGGTGGGTGGGTGTAAATGTAGCTGCGAGCATAGGCGTGACTATGAGTGTGAGGGTGTGGGTATGGGTTTGAGTGTGGATGTGGATGTGGATGTGGAATGTGAGGTGTGGGTATAGATGGGTGTGTAATATGAGTATGGGTATAGATATTCTCTTCAACCACACCTACACCCTATAATGCTGCAGCGTGCATCAAGTTGATAGTGCAATAACGTAAATTGACGAATACAAATGATAATATATCTATCTCATCTGTCGCCATGTAATCACTAATATCATACGTAGAAGAACTTGAATTGGCGATGTTGACACTTCATTCTGTAGTTGTATCATACTCCCGGTGATTATTTGATAATACAGTGGAAACTGAATAACATATTGACATACATTACAGTTCTGGTTGAACTAATACATGCTGAATCAAATCAATATGCATTTCAGCTACGCCTTTAACAGGGTGTGGATTTGGAGTATGGGTATGAAGTGGTGTGGCTTTGGGTTTGGTTGTAGGTGAACAGAAAATATTAGTATTCATACTCACACCCCACAGCCGAAAAAAGTCAATTGTACAGCATCGTAGTTAAAAGGGTTCGAATATATAACCAAACAAGTTTTATGAAAAAACAACTCGCATGAGAACATCTGTTTTGCGACTGTTTCTGGGATATTTTCAGGTAAACAGGTTTCGTCGGGCGGGTGAGTCCTATCAATTGTTGCTTGTTGCTTGTTGTTTCAAAACTGATTGATTCTGGTATTAATTCCATTTTGCACATTTTCGATAATTGAAAAAGCAACACTTTGATTTGCATATTGACATATCTTTCTCCTGTAGAAGGATGTTTTCCGCGTCCAAACAGTGCTACTCCGTATAGATCCGCCTTATTCTCTTCTCTTGGTGGGGTGTGGTTGGGGTGGATGTGGACGTTGGTATTCCATTGTCCAAGTACATCCACACCTACACTCACATCCACACCCACCCTCACCCACACCCACACCCACCCCACACCCACACCCACAGCCACACCCACCCCATACCCACACCCACACTCACACCCACACCCACACCCTCAAGCTGCTTTCTTCTAGAGTTTGTCAAGGGATGTGCCGAGGTGCTACTCGAATCATTCTTCAGCACACAAATACAAAATAGTTAACAAATACGCAGGGTGATAGAGAAGTTCAAGCTCTATCAGAATATGTGATTACTTTCTTCAAAAATTAATTCTAGGGGGATGAAAAATTAAAAAAAACACATCTAGGTAACAATAACGAAATCAAGTCTGTGGGAATCTGGACATGAGAGTGCCTTCATTAAACTCAGTTTTTTTCTGATATATTTATATTTAAACGAAATTGCAAATATACATTGTGATAGAAAAGTCCACGCGCTTTCAGAATATATCATTATTTTTTAAAAAATACGCAACTATGATGACGATATTTCCAAAATACAGACTAATGCTTATTTTTTTCCAGGCGTATATATATTTCACTGTAGTTTCTTTGTTGGATTTTTTTAATTTTTGTAGAATAATTTTAAAAATATGATTGGAATAAATTTCTAAATTATTTGTTGATAGCAATTTTTGATAAATTTTCAAATGGCATTTCTTAAAATAATAAAATCTTTCAATATCAATTTAATTATCAGCGAAATCTTTTTTAGAATATTTTTTAGCAACGTTTATGTAAATGCGAAGTTCAATTCTGTTATCAATCGTCTATCCAAAGTCAGCAATTCAAGCATCACTAGAAAAGATTTTTGTCTTAGAATAGTACCTAAAAGTATCACTTCTCTCAATCGAAAAAAAGGACGGCTTTAATTTTCGACCCATCAGACAGTGGACAAACACAGAAGCAATTTCCATTTTGTGTACTCATCCCTGCAAGATCGAGAATAACAATTAGTGGATTTGTTTGTTCATGAGCTTATACTGAAGTAAGTCTCTTTGCAATAGATGACTTAGTTTGTTAATGCTTAGTGTTTTATATACCATCTTGTAGACCGTGAAATTCTGTATCGAATGTTATATAATGCTTGAAATTTCGTTTTGATTATAAGAGAAAATTTTGTTCATAGAAACCCGGATAGGTCAATGTATCAATAGAAAAGCATAGAAAATAATCATATTTTCGAGTATAACTCAGAAAGATATTAACCAACCATTCTTATCTTCGAACGCCACTGAGATATCCATAAGACGATTCTATGCACAAAAATTTCAGAACAATCAGTTTTTGTCCTCAAAAGTTATCGTGTAAACGGATGAACATACTGACCGATTCTAGAGTGTACTCACTTTTTGAGTACGTAAAAAAGAACTCTGTCAGGTCCTGAATCTGAACATACTCTCGCAAATAAAAAACACTGAATAATTCATTGTTTGTTCGGAATTATGAAACTTTATGTGCTATTCATCCATGCTGATAATGAAGGATATTAGAGTTATGTGTCTCATTAGCTACAATAGTACAATGAATTGGCAGTATTGTTAGCTATTCTGTAGACAAAAATGCTTTTAGCATAACACCCTCAAATTAATCTTACTAACTGCTGATGTCGACCAAGAAACACTTATGACTTCTTTAGCTTATTTCAATTGGTTTATGATTCGCTTCATTATTCAAGCTTATTGTTGATTTAATTGCGTTGGCCTCGAAACATACAATGCATACAACATCAGAATTAATTTTGAACTGCCATACGACGTTCAGCGGTTAGTCCTATATACCCTCAATATATTCTTAATTTCTTAGTTGAAACTAAATATACAAATTATATGTTGTTTTATCAGACCTATTCAACGTTTTATTATAGATCAATTTGTCGTTTTGAGCAGCTTTATGCCCCGACATAAGGAATTTCAGTATGATCTTTGTTTAAGTCGTATATATAGGTCGAACACAGAACTATACAATATTTTCTGTTTTGTATGCCGAATTTTCAATTTATATGACCCTATTAAATGTATATTTAATCCAATATTATCTTTGTTGAAATGTTCAATAACTTTTTTCATTCAATTTATTCATAATTCTCCCTTTAAAGCGTTCATTTAATTACATGAAAACAGAAGTGAGGCATCCTTGAAAACTGTTTAAAAAAAATCATATGCATTTTTTTATGTCCATATTCAAAAAGCCACCTGCCCATTATTAAGTAATAAAGCAGCCATTAAAAATATCATATTCTTGATAAATATTATGACATTTTCTAATATGTGAAGATGTGCAAAAAACAACATATTTTCCAAAGTCGTTTTTTTCTTCTATTGACTCCAATACAACTCTGGGGCACACCGTATATCTTTTCTTCTCTCATTCACCACGTTGCTTTGAAAATCTCGAAACATGTTCGACTCACTATTAGACATTTTCATTGACATAAATCCTAGGGTATACCTCCAAAACCTCGTCTGTTTGTAGATCGAGCTAATTTTATTTTTACAAATATTCATTTTTTTAAAATTTATCGATATTGACAGGTTCCTATTGTGTAGATCAAGCGATAAAAAAAAATATTTTTACTAATCGATAGCTCGTTAAGTTTACTATTACAAAAAGTGTTTTTGAAGTTTTTCAATCCTACACATTCTTAAACTTGTCTTTTCTTCAAGGGATAGTTGGTCTGTTTATAATTGATTTACGAACGCGACGAGCTCATTTCAGCGTTTTGCCCTCGTTGTAGTAGAGGCAAAAAGTCAGAAACTGTTCATCAAAGAAAAGAAGAAGCACACCAACAACAATTACAAGAATATCTGGTTCAATACGAAATCGGACTTTCAGTGTAAATGTCTTCTCATTATGTCCTTCTCAACTGTCGAACCCACGAGGAATTTCTGTTTTCTGAATTTAATCTGATTCGTCTTGATCGGATATGCAGATGAAATTTTCGTGACTAAGAGCAGAATTTATCATTTGATCGACAATTACCATCCAGTGCTTTAAGAGTGAATTTTTCCGTGACCTCTCTGAAACATGCACATACAGCTGTATTCTTTTTTCATTTTCTCCTCGTGCAGTGTCGACATTACATACACATACTATTCTACACAACAGCCTCTGCCTACTCCTCGAATGCAAATAAGTACCATCGAATTAGAAGCAACTGTCACTGCAACAGTACCAGTAGAAGACCAGCAACAACCACACATATCAATCGGTTCTCGTTCTTCTCAACTCTCTTCTACTGAACATCCCGCAATAATTCAGGACGGTGACCACCAAGAAGAGGAGCAAGCAGCGCAAGCTAATCATCACAGGGCGAATATCAACATGGATGAAGAAATTTTGAAAATCAACACGCTTTCAATCACTTTTGCAGGAGCTTTGATCACACTTGGAGGGATTATACTTTATTTTACACGCTCTATTATTTCTTCTCGTTTAAGATATTTTTTACCTATACCACCTGTTGGTGTTGCTGCATATGTGTTCGTTTTTAATATGTTTAAATTTTATAACGCTTCTCTACCTCGTTTTTCTGTTGTTTTGGTTGAAATATTGTTGAGTACATTGACTACAGCTTTGGCATTCTTTTTGTCAATCGTGTTGATGGTTTTGATTATTTGGCTGATTTTGTGAAATATAACGATTATTATTGAACGAGCTAGAATATATCAAAGATTACCTAATATATTTACGACAAAACATATAATTTTTATTATAAATTAATGTCTGTTTAAGTTTTCAATGATTTGTTCGTAGTGTAAGCGTAAAATTGATTTGTATAAGTGTTTGTTTCATTTTAATATTTTTGTGGGAATTTTCGATCTTCATATAATCATTTTCAAACTTTAACAAGAACTAGTTTTCAATGATGTTATAGACAAAGAAATATATAATACAACATTAACTAATACATCATGAACATTGTCATTCTAATACGTATATAATATTGAGTCAAGTTTGTATTACTATGTACTTTTAACTATTGCTTTTTAATTATGATACTGAATTAATCCTGAGAATTTTATGCATTTTTAAGTTTTCAATGATTTGTTAGTTAATGTTGTATTATATATTTCTCTGTCTATAACATCTTTGAAAACTAGTTCTTGGGAAAGGTTCAAAATGATCGTATGAAGATCGAAAGTTCCCACAAAAATATAAAAATGAAAAACACTTATACAAATCAATTTTACACTTACACTACGAACAAATCATTGAAAACTTGAAAATGCATAACATTCTTAAGATTATTTCAATATCATCTTGAAGTCATGATTTTCGTTTACAGATTTCAAATGATATCACGAAACAGCAGGAGCAAATACTATTAAAAACTTAAAACTTCTGCTGATCAATTGATGAAGGTGAGGGTCCGAAAATCGATAAGAAAGTGATGACATAATATGGGAGTGGTCCTTTGACAGTCAAGTTAAGATGGAAAATTGTTTTGATCAAGTCGCTGTACTTGACTTGACTTCTCAGCTTTCCTCCATTGACAGTGTACGATAGAAATACAATTATTTTTGTCATCAAATATGTGACTCAGCAACATTTGAAAAAATATGAAGAAAGTAGACTTACTGATATTTTGTTGTTCTGATAGTATTTTTCTCTTATCTATTACGACGAGCATGTATTCTGTCATGTTGCATTGCTTATCAAATTCATACTGTACTCTTTTTTTCATTGCAAATAATTCTATAGCTATTCGGAGAGAAAGTGCTTGTTATTGTTCGACTTTTGTTCAGGAAATTTCTATTGAATTTCGCTACCCAGGTTCAACAGTACGATCCGAAAACGACCAATTCAAGTGCATTCCTATGATTTTATGGAAACAGTAATCTTCGGTGGAAGACTCCGGATTTGTCCATTCATTTCCAGCAATATTCGGTCGGATATGTAAAGAAAATTTCAGGAAAAAAAATTCCACGGATTCCACCTCTGATGCATATCTCCGTTTTCCTGAATCGAAATGCCGAGGATCAACCTTTTCCATCATGGATTTCGCACCTACTACTTCCGGTTGCATCCGTTTATCTGTTTGGCATCATAGTCCAGATAGTAAGAAAATATGCATGACGTCTATATTTTCACCTATGATACTAATAACGAAACTCATTCTCGCGATGACTGCACAAATTGCACAAGTCTATCTTGAGTGCGAGGATTGATTAGTTGTTTCTTGCGCTCAGTATCAGTAAAATGTAAAAGTATTATTTGTACTTGAAACATTTTATATATTCTACCAACTAAATGTTCTATTTTTTTTGTTTTAGTGCTTGAAAAATATTGTGAAATGATTGAAAACTTGGTGCTATACCATATTGGTCTGAAGATGCAAATTTCAATAAATATGGCTTAAAGAATTAAATTATTGCATTGGAATTATTTCTAAATTATGTAATTATAAATTACCTAAATAACACGCACCAGCAAAAAAAACCACATTGTTGTGAATTTTAAATTTGTGTACAGATACTTTTTTCAAAAAACATAATAAAGAATAAAAGCGTTTTTTTTTAAACTTTTCATCTAATCGATGTAAAATAAACCATTCATAATCGTTAGTCATTAATTTTTGTAATTGTTCTCGATCAAGTTCATATGAAAAGTGTTCGTTCAGTTATAGCATTATTGGAAGTTGGAATAAGAACCTATATAAAAGAAAAAAAAGGATATAAGTATAGTTCTTACAGACAGGAAAATGACTGTTCTGTTTGTTCTCTGATACATTGTTTCATCATATTTTAGTTGATACAGTTTTGGGTTTAATGATAGTGCCGAAAATCAATGTATTATGCTTCTCTTCATTCGCTGTTGCCAACTGAAATGATTTTTTAATCATTTTGTCTTTGAGATATTGGATCTATAAAACTGATAAGACAATCCACAAGTAGCTTCGATATATTTTGAACGCATTACAATAAGTTGATTAATTGCACGCCCTCAACCTCAAGAAAAATGGTAATACATGTATCATAAATCCCAGCTCATGAGAATTTAGAGAACTATTTAGTATGAGCTACATATCTTCAGAAATCGTAAAAAGTTTCAAAACATAATGGATGTCTATTAAAGATAGTATGCATTTATGTGAAATTAATTCTTATCGGGTTGTTATTTCGGTTTGCTGCTACGTCAGCAATATGGGACAGATGAAGTTTTTGCTCGCTCTTCATTATGTAGTCCAAGTAAAAAGAAATTAATGCTCAGTGTGTCGTTCCATCATTCAGTTAACCAACGAAATACATGGCTCCATTTATCAGTAGTTCTTCAGTTACATCAATGAGAGGTAAAGAGTTAACGAGGAATTGATATAAAACTTAATAAATCAATAGATATAACAATGAACGACATATGGGCTTTCGCAACTGAAACAACAAAAAGCTCTGTGTCTTTCTAACTGGCATTATACACAATAAAATATCTATAGTTCAAACTATATGGAGCCATCAAAAAATGTCTCATAACACTACTCTAAAATTTCACTTCAATTAGTTATATTCCTCATTTCGATCTCTTTTGGCAGTGACATTTGTTACATATGAAAAGTAGCAAGACGGAGTTTCAGAAGTGTCTTTTATGGCAAATCATTAATGAATTTTTTTTCAATGTAGATGCATTCAGATCGATTGATTTCTTATTCATACTAATTAGGTCTATAAACAGGGCTGGCCCGACCGGGGGTTGTTGGGGTTGCGACAACCCCCCAATATTCGTGACGCACCCTCAAATATTTAAGATAATTTCCTTTTTTTACTTAATCACAACCCCGCAAAAGAATATTCATTACGTCATACTCAATGGTAATTCTTCTGTTTATCGAAGTCTGTCTTTAATGGAACAATCAGCTAAAAAACTGCCTTGTGTATTTTTTATTTATTTATTTATTTAAATTAAATTATATTTCAACGAAGACATCGGTCATTGTCAGAATGACGAACTGTATATGACATATATATATACTGAAGAAACAGAAAAGAAAAAAAACAAAACAAAACAAAACAAATAGCAATTGTCGCCTTTTGTTCTTTTCATGATAATCATATGATATCACTGACTGACATTGTCTTATTGTCTTATTCTTTCTATATTTATGTATATATTTATTCGCGTATCATGTTTAGTTCATCACTATGGTGATGACTAACCTATTCGTGGAAATATAATATAAGTAAATAAATCAATAAATAACATATATTCAAGGTATTTTCATACTTCATTTTTCGATTATTAACGAACATCACTTCGGTACCTTCATTCATAAAGTTCTAGTTAATAACCAATGAAGCGATTGCATGTTCAAACGGATTTAACGTATTCTAGTGACTGCAGCCTTCCACCTGTTGCAGTCTGTGACGAACATCTAAGAAAATGATAAAGACGAAAAGCAACAGTACAACAAATAAACAATAAATCAAGCCTGCCTTACAGAATCCTATAGATTGCTAATGTCTGAACAAAATCAATTCTTTCTCCAAACGAATGCTCTACAAGATGTCTTTGAGCTTCTTTTCTACCATCTAGCCCAGCGGTTTTTGAAATAAACACTTTCCTGTTGCCAGGTCTCACCTTAAACGAAAGTAAAGAAAGGAATGCTTTTAAAACTTGTGTCATTTTTAGGTAAAATTATAAACTTTCGGTATTTTAATACAAGATCATTGTGATATTTCGAAACACCATGAACATGAAACGTTCATATGGAGAAGGAATTAAAAATCACAGTATTAAAAAATATTTTAAAAAGGCATCTAAAAATGAAGTCATCTTGGCGAGAATGTCTACAAATGATGTCGATTCGTCAAATGATTCATTATCATTAGCATCTAATACACAATCAATTGTATTTCAAAACATTTCAAATAAAGATGAAACAATTGTAGAACCAAGCACATCAATGATTGAAAATAGAGATTTAGTCCGAAGTGGTGAATAAACGAATGAATCAACAGCAGGTAACTGGATATGTTTTACAACTCACGCTTTCTGATTTCAAGTCTTTGAAAATGATGATTTTCATTTTATTTTAGGAATATCAAGTACAAGTTCTTTGGAAATGATACCATCAACAACAACCATCAATGCGGTCAATAATAATCAATATTCTTTCGATGTCGAACAAATTGGTGTAAAGCTTCGTCTAATTGAACAATTAATAGGTTCATGCCAGGATTTAATTAAACAATCAACATCCATCGATTTATGTATTGAAACTTTTGCAAAAAATTCTAATGGTTTTGCTGATGCACTTATTCAAGCTGGTACTGAATTAAAATGTTTGTGTACAAATATTGTATCAACAATTGAATCAAATCGAAACAAAATTACAATAACTGAACGTGAAGAAGATAAAATGGTTAATCGAGATCCAGGTAAAGTTCGATTGTCAAAAGGCTGTCATTGCATTATTCATTCGATTTATTTATCCAATTTTAGGTTATTATAAATACGATCACAAGTTCACTGCAGAACAGTTACGTTATCTTATTTCTGTAGGTTCGTTTCAAACCAGACTTTACAAATTTCCAAAAAATAAGATATTAAAAGCAGCTAAGACAACATGCATGTTTTCGGCTGCATGGTACGATGAGTACCCATACATTGAATATAACAAACTGAAAGACTCAGTTTTCTGTTTCACATGCAGATTGTTTGGCGAAGGTTAGGGATATTTTCTAATGTGTTTTTTTTACATTTCTGTTGATATATTTCTATCATTGTCATTCGTTTCAGGTCCAGGAACTGAGAAAAAAGAACAAGCATGGATATCTACCGGTGTCAATTCATGGAATAAAATGAAAAGCCAAGGTGTTAACAGAAAAGGTGAGTATTAAAATTGACCCATTAGTCCTACTATTTCTTGAAAATCATTCCTCGCTTCTGTTATTACTTTTTAGGAAAATTAGATACTCATTTTTCATCTGTCACACATAGATCGAGTGTTGAACGTTATTTAAACTATAAAACAAAAAAAGTGAATATCGATTTAATGTTGGATAGCAGTCGACGTAAAGCAAATCAAGAACAAGAATCAATTTTACAATTAAATAAGCAGGTGATAGTAACATTACTTGATTCAGCTCGTTATCTGGTAAAACAAGGTTTGGCTTTCAAAAGAGAACCAGAGAGTCAGGGTAGGAACCGAGAACCAAAGGCAGTACGCTTTAACGTATTTTACACTTTTTTTGCGGTAGGAAACTTTATTCAACTTGTCAATCTTCTACGTCGAAGTAACATTACATTGAATGATTGGTTTTCACAAGTTAAATTACAAAAATATCAAGTATTATGCGGATTTTCTCTTCCCGTGTTCTATTAATAAAAACTGTCTTTCATTTAGGTATCATATATGAGCAAAAGATCCCAAGATGAATATATACAATTATTAGGTGCTGCAATTGAACATCAAATTGTCAATGAAATTAATCAATCACCGTTTATATCCATTTTGATCGATAGTACCCCAGATTTGTCACATCGAGAAATGTATTCCATTATCATTCGATATATATATAATTATCAAGTAAAAGAACGTTTGCTCTCATTGCAAGAATTAGCAAGCAAAGTAGGTGAAGACATTTGTCAGTTATTATTAGATACATTAGGTCGAAAAGGTAAGTTAACAGACAAAATTGTTGGGCAATGCTACGATAATTCACCCAACATGAGTGGTGTTAACAAGGGTGTACAAGCATGTATCAATAAAAAGTTAAATCGACAAATAATACATATACCATGTGAAGCTCACAGCTCAAATTTAGCTGTGGAACATGCCTGTGATTGTTCAACTGAATTCATCAATTTATTTATGTTTTTAGAAGGATTATATAATTTTTTTACGTCTAGTGTGAAACGGTACTATGTTCTTCGAGATGCACTTGAAAAATCAACATTTGGTTTAACAGTAAAGTCACTGTCAGAGACACGATGGAACGCAAATTATGAGTCTCTTCATTGTGTTGTTGAGTCATTTCATGAAATTCTTCATTGTTTAGAATCCATTGAATCGATTGAATCAAAAGAATTTGATAAAGAAACAAAAGCTCAAGCTAAAAACATTAGAAATAAACTAATGTCGTACGAGTTCGTAGTGTTATTGAAGTTTATGGTCCATGTTACACGTACAACTAATTCCTTAACAATCTATTTACAAACAAAAGAACTGGATATATTATCATCATTGGAATTAATGACAAATACAAATAAATTGATTCAAAAAATGAGAAATGATGATGAAGCATTGAAGAGTATTTTGTTGGTGAGTCAAATGAAACCGTTATGTACTTCATCCTTACAGTTTACTTTTTATTCTAGATTGCTGAAAAATTGGTAGAACCGTTTAATATTGATATTGATCAGGAATTCAATCGATTGCATAGACTTCGACAACGATCACGACGAATAGATGAAAATCCATTAACATCAGTACAACTTACTAGGTGAGATCTGTAAAGTAAATTTGTGAGTAAACTCCCTATTTCTGCTATCATATTTTCTTGTAGAGAAGCGTTTTATGTCAAACTATTTCGACAAATATTAGATCATTTATATGTAGCTTACAATGATTATTTACAAGTCATGACTGAAAAATTACGTTATTTTCATAATTTAGCACCTAATCGCATTCAACAACTAACAATAAATGATTGTAAACAGATATATAAAATTGTACCAGGATTATCAAGTGAAGATTTATTATCTACAGAATTTGAATTGTTACGTGATACAATTGAACAGTGTGAGAACATGGAGAATGTTGTAGGACTGCTACAAAAGTCTGGTCATTTATATCCACGTGTTGCAAAGGTGTACAATTTCTTGTTTAGCCTTCCAATCACAACAGCAACCAATGAACGATGTTTTAGTAAATTAAAATTGATCAAAAACCACTTGCGTACAACATTAAAAAACGAAAGAATTGAACATTTAATTTTATGTTCTACTGAAAATGACTTATTGGATGACTTAGATTTAACAAAATTAGCAGATGAATGGGTACGATACTTTTTGTCTTTGTTTGCTTATAATGCAATCGAACGAAACACATTTGAGTTAATTTTTATATTTGCTTCATTTTCGACTGTTTTAGGCACAAATGAAAGATCGAAGAGTCAAAATTGGTCAAACGCAAAAAAAGTGAAAATTATGAATGGACAGTATCACATGAGGGGTTTTTATATTTAGTATATGTGGTGGTTTTCTTATTTTTTGTTTTATGATTGTGATTCTACATACTTTTTAAAATGTAATTGAACTTTTCTTTTTTTCAAACACG
>CAJNOP010003642.1:0-12442 GCA_905250075.1 Rotaria sp. Silwood1 | reverse complement strand
TCAATAAATATACCTTAATTTGATATGTTCTAGTGAACTTTCAGATATTAGAATATCAATTGTTTGATCGGTATAGAAAAAAAGAGTGATAGATTAAGATATTTATCCTTATATCAACATTCAAAGAAAAATAATATATATTTACAATGTAAATTCGGTAAAATTCAATAGAATTTCAATACTGTTTTCTTATCATTACTCTATGAGAGATTATCACGCGTATCATTCTTTTCCTAATCTTTCATAAAGATGATAGAATGTAAAAGAATTCTGTCTGATATAACACCGAATAAAAAAATTCTTTAATTTTTGTTTAAACATTACTTCGGTTAACATGAAGTGTTTAGTAAGTCTACTTCATGTTTATATTGCATAGAGAGATTCTGATAAAACTAGAGCAATATAATATAAAGTAATATTGAATAATTCGATATAATTCATGACGAACTTTCTTTTAGAATTCAAAATATGCGAGAAAAAGAAGCAAGATAGATAATAAAAATATTTTTTTCTGATAAAATTGTTCATTACTCAATATCTTGTGTTAATATTAGTGCTAAAACTTTACTGATAGACAAACAAATATGACTAACATCTGTTAGATAACAATTTGATATATTAATTAAAATATTAAAACAGATTTTCGAGGGTGTTCATGTGGATCTTTTCTCTTGAATCACATCCACATCTTCATGTTATTACCTCTTCCAAGGGAAAGTTTTAAAAAGATGAAAACAATTTAGAAAATTTTATTTTAATTTTCTAATATTTTGATAATTATTTCAAATAAGAAATAAACCAATTGCATAAAATTTCAACGAAACATTATTTCTTGTTTTTTTTTATTATTTCGTTGAGATACTAGATATGAAAGAATAGGATCAATATAAATTTAATAATAGCTACTTGAAATAAATCTGAATGCTAAATGAATTTTACTACTATGTTCAATAATTCAACAAATATTAAAGAAAGTTCAAAATCAAACACAACAGCAAATCTTCATATTGATGAAGATTGGACTGATAACGCAATACAAACTAAAAGCGAAGGTTGAAATGAAATTATCATTTGATATTGTATATTTATATTC
This sequence comes from Rotaria sp. Silwood1, assembly GCA_905250075.1. Lineage (NCBI taxonomy): Eukaryota > Metazoa > Rotifera > Eurotatoria > Philodinida > Philodinidae > Rotaria > Rotaria sp. Silwood1. The sequence goes on along the minus strand of CAJNOP010003642.1, from coordinate 11,349 downwards.
ATTAAAATTATTTTATCCAGTAGTTTGGATTAAAATTAGAAGAATTGCTTATCGTTTAATAGTACAGGAAAATTTTCGTTCAATGTTATTATCTGTTTCAACATTTCATTGTGAATTACTTCAAGTTATTCTCGAAACTGAACAATTAATCGAAGGATTTAAAGAATATACATTGTTGGTTTTTACAAATCTCAATAGTAAAAAAAAATACTAAAAACGATGATTTGAATTAGTTGCTTACAATTACAATTAATACATAAAATCATGATATTAAAATGTCCACTTGATTAAACATTTAAATTAAAAGATTAGAAAACTGCAACAAGTTTATCCATTTGAAAAGTGTTAAAAATAAATAATTTTCTCTATTACTTTATGTAGATAGAAAAAAAAATATCAAGTGTTTGTGAAGAGAAATTCTATTGATGAATATCCATTCAATTATAGTGAATATAATCTATTTGATATTTGTATTACATCGTATGTCGAGTTCGCTCAAGTTTGTAGAAAAGTTTTTCGATCGCGTAACGGTGCTACATAAGACGACCCTCATCGTGTAATGTTCATCATTAATCCTTGATTTTCTGCGAAGGTGTTAGTCGAAATACAATTCCAAAAATATGTACTTCGTAGAGCTTTTCACAAGCTTCACAATGGTAAAAATATTTCTCCTATCTAATCTTCCTGAGGGAAAAAATGCCAAAAAACAAATGTAACGGTGTGACACAGTTTTTTGTCAGCCATTTTTGGAACACTTAACATGATCAAGATGATTTTATTTTTTGAAGGGTGAGCCCTTATGTATAACTAAGTGTTCTATAAAAAAATCAGATCGATCCATCGAAATGGGAGCTCAAAATCTGAGCGGAAATCGGGAAACCATACACAACGCTGTAAAGCATCTCCAGTTATCAAAGTAAAAACCAAATAGCCCATTTTGTAGAGAGTGAAATTCTGCATCGAATGGTATATCTCAACACATTTTCTGAAAAATTTTATTGGTTAGAAAACTCAAAATGCGATTTTTGAAAAGACTAATACTTGATTTTGGATGAGAAAATCTGATTCTTTTACAAAACGGATGTCAGATTCATAATCAGCGTTCAAAACTGCACAACTAGAGGCCTATTCAAATTTGTTGAACTCGAAAAAATGTTCGAAACTTGATCAGTGAAATGTCAGTTTACGCTCCCCATCCCCGAGACTCGCGATCATTGCGCAACGAACTGTATGGCTTGCCCCCTGGAAAAAAATTTTCACCCTCCCGACATTTCAAATTGCCCTGCCCCTGGAGAAAAAACTTGGATAAAACAGTGATCATATTATTTGAACTTTGGAAACTCTTCCAAATAAAATTGCATGTTTACAAAAACGATGTCAACACAATTTTGAATATTCATTACTTGATGAAAATAATTTTCATTGTAGTAGAATATTTTAAAATATGAATATTCAACTGCGACCAAGTTTAAGAAATATGTGTTTTATCATGTGGAACTGGAAAATCTTTAATTAGTTTTATAGCTACTTGTAAAATAAATTAAGAAATCTAATTGGATAGAATTACAAAATTTAGATCATGTTGCTACAGTTAATTCAATATGATATTCTGAACAACGTGATAATAAACTAATTCATTCTTTTATGATATTATATTCGTCGCAAAAGCTTTTGCAAATATTACATGATCTTCAATATGATACAGATATAAAAACAATTATTCTTTCTCAAGTTTCTGATATGCTAAATAAAACAAATAAGTTGATCCAAAGTAATGTGTTAACATTTTCGAAATGATTTAATTTCAGAGGGTGCCTATCAACTATAAGAATTCTTATAGTTTTACTTTATAAAGTTTACTAAGTTATTTGATGTTTTTTTTTTTAAATGAATTCTTTTAAAAACATCTGACAATATATTATATATATTCATAACAAGTAGAGTTTGTGAGTTTCACATTTTAGCTCCTCTAGGGGCTACACTGACAAGTTTTTTTTTTTATCGCAAATACTGTTGACAAAGTGACATCAAGGAAAAAAAATGGACTACCATTCTTTTTCTTTTCGAATGACTTATACAACTTACTTGAAAAGCTTGGTGTTTTTTTTTTCTTTCTGCAACATTTTTATTGAGTATGACGTTGAATATGCTGTTTGTTGGGTTTAACCACGCAAAAGAAAATGATTCACAAATGATGTATATCAACACACAGTGATGATTCGTTTTGTAGACGGTTCTTGAATAATAACTATTTACACAATGACAAAATGAAAATTTATCTGATGTATTTCGTAGCTTGATTGCATTATGATAAGAATATTTATTTATAATAAGAAAGCGAGAATAGAAATAAACTAGATGATTCATAATATTAGACAATATAATTTCATTGAAATGTAAAGATTTGTTGATGTAGATCAATATATCGATTTTATTACAGTAATAAATAGATGGTATGCCAATCATCCATTTGTCTAAGATTACATTCTTTAGAATAAAAATTTAAAAACAAATAAACAGAAAGTTTTTTTTTAAATCATGATTTGCATCAACAAGTGGATTAAAAAAAAACAGAGACAATCTTGTTTCATTAAATAATTTTGCAATCATACATCGTGATCGAGATCATGCTTTTCGATTATATATGTTTGTTCTTTAAATGAACTAAATCATTCGAAGTAAACAATAAATTTAAATTTCGCAAATAATAATAGTCAAGATTTATAATACTCTACAGATTGAATACTTCTACGTATGATACAAACCCTCACTCAACTACGTTATGATTTGATCCCATTATATCCAGTCATATGATTTAATAGTTTATGTCTTTGTTTCGATGCTTTGGATTAAAATAAGTATGTGTAATATAGAATGAATATATAAGTTTGTTTTCTTTGACTGTATTTTTTTATTGGATATAAAAAAATATGAGTACTATTGCATCATGTGGTATACACTCGTAAGAAATTCGTCAGATGATTTTATTTTTGTAGAGAAGTGACGAAAAACTAATAGAATGAAGAATAAGAGTATGTGCCATTATGACTTCATATAAAACTGATATCTTCGAGAAAAATAAATGAGAATTTATTGACGATACTTTTCTTTTTCTTATTCTAGATAATGACAAGCATTTTCTCTCGAGTTCGTCTCTGTTTTATTCGTCATGGAGAATCAGAAGCTAATATACAAACAATTTATATAGGTGGTCAAACTGTTTCATGTCCATTAACTGAAAAAGGACAAGAACAAGCTTTTCTATTAGGCAAACGTTTACAATATGAAAATATGAAATTTGATTATTATTTCTGTTCAACAGCTGTTCGAGCAAAACAAACAGCAGATATTGCTTTAGAAACAATGAATATTGATAAGTCAAAATTAATTCTATCAACTGAACTTTTAGAACAATCACAAGGATCATGGGAAGGATTATATCGTCGAGAATGTTATACAGATGAAATTATGCAAAAAATGAAAGAATTACATATAGATTTTTCTAGTCCAGATGGTGAATCAATACGAATGGTACAAAAACGAGCTATTGCATTTTTAGAACCTTATATTGAACAAGCTAAAAAACAAAGTATAGAAGAAAATCGAGAAATATCAATTATTATTTTTACACATGCGAATTTAATTCGAGCTGTAATACAATATTATACTGAAAGTAATCCAAAATATACATGGCTTATTGGACAATATAATACATCAATAAGTGAAATTCTTTTTAATCAACATGGAATATCATTAGTTAAAGTTAATGATATTGGTCATTTAAAGTTTTTAATACCAGAATCATCAGAAAATAATTAAGATAACTACTTATGAACAAATATCAATAAAGCTAAATATTTTCTTTTTTTCTAATAATAAATGGAAGAAACTTCGATTCTTTGCAGAACTTCTTAACATTCTATGTATAATCTATTTAAAACAACATTTTAAACATTTATTATGAATTAAAAATAAAAAAAACATGACAAAAGATGCAACAAAAACTAATAGACGTAATAATTGATATCAGTAATTTTAAGAATGCGCATTCATATAAAAGATCTTTCTTATATTAGATCACGATTCCATGAAATAATATTGCATAGATATTAGAATTAATTCATTCAATCAAATTTTAACACAATCATTTTTTCAACGTAATTCAAATAGAATTTTCCATGGAAGAGGAGTTTAATTAGTATCAACAATAGCCGTCTATTTTTTATTTTTTCGTTCATGAAAATAATTCAATATGTTTATTTTCACAATCTATTGTTAATTGAACTATTTCGTTTGTTTTAATTTCATCATCTTACAATCGTTCCATTATAGTATTTTTAATAGGTCTTCCATGATGACATATTTCCATATCATTAAACTAACCGACAAGAACAGGGCATGGATCTCTGCTTAGGCCACATCCACACCCTTAGAACAAAAGATCGATGAGCGTCCGTTTAGTGCTAATATATATATTTGGGTTGGATGGGACTGAATAATCAAGATACGCCATTAATTATTCAACAAGCGATGTGCGCGACTCTCATTAGAAAATAACCGATTCACATCGGAGGGACTTCTCCTATCGATCAACGAACTTATCAAAGAGAAGAACACATCTTTGTCGTGGTTTGACCTCTCTTCAAACACAGAAATAAGAAATGATGAATGCCGACACTTAGTTCAACTACTTCAAAATCAAAATCGAGCAATTAAATATCTTGTGCTGCAGAATATTGAAATGACAGATGCTGGCTTAGAATTTCTTATATAAGCGCTTCGTGTAAATGTGTGCCTAGAGGAACTGAATATCTCGTGGAACAAGTTGGTCACAGATAACTGTCTCTAACATCTCATTACGATGCTAGAAAAAAATCATACTTTAAAAACACTTCAACTGTCGCTTTTCTCAAGTAGGCAGACATCAACTAGATAGGACTGCCACAACGAAGAATATATCATATGACTTCACTCTTATATTATGACATATGAACAAGTGTTTTGAATAAATCAGTTCAATCATTTCATTCTGGATGCTAATATCAATGACTTGTTTCTTTATTATTCACTACATTTTTTAAAATTTATTTTTGTTTACCGATGTATAGCGAAATTTCTTTACAAATGATAAATTTTTCTCTCAATTTGACTTGATTATTTGAAGATAGTCGCTATGATTAGAACATTAGTTATGTAAACTTAGTACTATAAAAATTGAAACAGTAACTATAATTTTATTTCATCAACTTCGTAAAATACGACCTTTCGATATCTAACTGATCTTTATCAAGAAGTAAATCACGGACTACATTAGGAAAATATTGAAAATTAAATTATTTGTTGTGATATCTTAGGCTTCAATTATTGTTGGACTCTACATATAATTTTCTGTACTTCTTCGTGATTTAATTCTTGATATGATCATTTTGATGATCGAAACGTTGAATTTTAATATAATATTAATGAAATAAAATAAAAATCACGATATTTTAACTTTTATTGTACTATTATATCACCATTTATACTTAATTATTGAAAAGTAAAACTTGACGGAATTACTTCTACTTCAAATAAAATGTGAGATTCGTATTCATCGCTCTGAGAATCAAAAAATAGATTTAACAAGTGCGAAAACTTCGTAAGAACTCAAGAATAGCTGACATTGAATGTCTTAGCCGAGTGTAAGTGTGCATGTGGGTGTGAATTGCGGACGTAGGTAAAGTTAGCACCATATTCGAGTTTTTTCCGTCCGGATTCGCTTTTCGACTTGGGTTGGCTCTCTACTTGGTTGGGTTATGTGCAGAATTAAATTCTGCATCGAATAGTATCATTTTTGACTGGGGTCATCGAGCAAAAAACTCACTTATACTCAAAATAGTGACTTTTCCAAAAGTATTTCGCTCTCTCACTTGAATTGGCTCTACAGATGGTTGGGTTGCGCTCAGAATTCAATTCTGCGTCGAATGATACTAATTTCAACTAGGGTTGTCGGGCAAAAAAAAAGGATGACGGTAACAGTGTCAGGTCGAAATTTCCTGTCCTCGTTCACTCTCACCTGTCGATTTTTTCCGACAACCCTAGTCAAAATTAGTATCATTCGACGCAGAATTCAATTCTGAACCCAACTCAACCATTTGTAGAGCCTACCCAAGTCGAAAAGCGAATCCGGACGGAAAAAACTCGAATATGGTGCTAACTTTACCTACGTGAATTGCGGTTGTGGAGCTTGCGTATGACTAAAGAAGAGACACCGACTTTCACCTGTACATCCACACTGTTCCATTCAGAAAAACAAAAATGATGCGTTAGTCGTGTTACGTTAGCTCAATGGTAAGAGCAGTGGTCCGGTTAACCAGCTATCATGTCTTGGGTTCGATTCCCAAACGAAGCATATCATTTTTGTTTTTCTGAATGAAAAATTCAAACATCGAAAGATAAAAGGAAGAAAAATTACATCATATAAAACATGTATAACTCCTATCTAATATCTAATAATTGATAAGATAATCTAGTAGAGATCAGATGTGAATGAACTTTAATTTTTTTTTTTGACATTGACGATGTAATGACATAATGAAATGTTTTTACTCTCTTTTGATACATAGTATGTTGACGAAATCAACCAATAAAAAAGTCTTCTGAATAATGCTGGCACACAAACACTTTAAACCGAATTTCATTCTATTTTTAAGAAATATTTTAACAATTCAACGACATTTTATATCAATTGATGACTCTTATGGTGTGTTGATGCAATCCAGATATACTTTAGCGACACAAAAAATATGAGTAACCGTGATGCCATGCCATTACCCACTCTATTCGCTTATATGTTCTTATTAGGTTTCGTATGTCAATCATCATTTATTGATGTACGTCAAATTTTGTTTCAAATATTATTAACTTTATTCTTAACGTCATACAACACTTCAATTCACCAATGAATCATCCGTAAGAAGATGCCTGATGACCGCCAAATTTACAGAATCAGAACATCGATTACTTACTTGCAATGTCTCCAACATACATTTTCTCTTATCGTATATAAATAGACGTTTGCTTTCTTTTACAATGTTATAAATCATTCTTTCTTCACTTGAGAGAAAACTTCTCCTTATAACTCTATTGTAAGAATTTCTTCAAAGTTGATATCGAGCTTATTTATATCTTAAAATATCTTCATTCTTCGTCGGATGCTTATGATAGATTTGCATCAAATAAAGATTTCTGTTATTCAAAACAAAATCCACTATGAGTAATATCCGTCGTCTTTTTATTGTTTCTTCTATATTTTGTTTTGGTAAGACTTTCATTTTTTTTATTGATTCGCTCGAAAATTTAGAACAATGAGTAATCGACTGTTACAGAAATCAATGTCTATCACGTAGACTTATCATATTTGATAATAGAACTTAATTAAGTTAGTATGGTTCTTAGAAAAATATTGTAATTCGTTACAATTTAGTCTTCGTGTTTCTCAGTAACATGCGCATTAACTTTTCACTAATGTCTATATGAAGATCTTTTCTTATCATTTTGTTAATTGCTTACTCCATGACACAGATGAAAAATGATCTTCAGAAGAGACAAAATAAAATGATCTTGTAGTTGTTTCTGATCATAAATATAAGATTATAATATTTAATATAGTCTGAGGAAATCCTATCGATAAAATTAATTTCCGTTCAAAAGCAGTCAATTTTGTGAGAACCGTCAAAATGGAGATAAATACAAAAGCAAAATAGTCCATCGTCTCCTCTTTCAAAATCAATAAAAAATTTTCCTAAAATCTCCAAATTTTCTCGAAATATTTCAGAATTTCAGGGAACCCAGTTTTTTGAAGTATCGAAAACCCTTTTTCCTTTTTAGTCATTTTTTTGTTTTCTCGTACGTGCATTCTAAATTTCTCTTTCATTGTTCGTCCAATGTATTAATATTTTGTTTTCATTAGAACGAGCATGTCAAGATGCAGGGCACTACGACGCCCTTTTTTTTGCAATAGTTCTTTTCTTTAGTCAATATAAAGTTCGTAATATAGTGTTTTTTAACATTTTTTGATAAATTTTTTAGTCGTTTAACTTGTGACTTCTTTTTTTCGATTAAAAAGAAGGTTTTTCAAAAAAAAGAACGCCATAGTGCTATGCATCTTGACATGCTCTTTCCAATAAAAACGAAATTAACATATAAGACGAACCGTTAGAGAGAAATTTGGGTTGCTAAATTAGCTATTTTTCGACTTTGTTTGATGAATATTTCCCTTAACTGAAATAGTTTTGAGTTGAGAATTTTATCAGAGACTTCCCTTAATGCCTCAGCATATCCTCACTGCTGATTCTAACTTTCCTGGATCAAGATCGATTTTTGAGAGAGAAAATACCTTAAATTGTGATCTTTCTTTTCTTCTTATAATCATATTAAGTTATTATCACAGATAAATCGATTTCTTATTCTAGACTTAGAATAATCTAGGAGATATGGCGAGTGCATACAATAATAATGAAATTTCTGGTGATATTTCATCAGAAAATATGCACAATGCATCATGTGATGGATGTAATTCAACAAAAATCTATAGTGATCGGTATAGATGTTTACAATGTGTTGACTATGATCTATGCGGTAATTGTTTTGAAGAACGACGTCAAACCAAAGAGCATCTTAGTGGCCATGCAATGGCACATCTCAAAATTCCCAAAGAATTGTTTGGTCAACCGATCCGTCATACTGATGAGATAACTCTTACAAAACTTCACGAGCTTCTAGCTGGTAAACGTCACGATAACATATGCAACGGTTGTAGCACACAGATTGTTGGCATTCGATTCAAATGTGATACTTGTTATAATTATAATCTATGTTTTCAATGCATGAAACAACGAATAATCAAAGAACCGCATGAGGACAGTCATCCATTAGTAGCAACCAGCAATCAAAGTCTGATGAAAATCGATATCAATGACATTCGTAAACTAGATGTACTTGGTGAAGGAGGATTTGGTATATTGATCTATGTTTTCTATCTTTATTAATTTCTATCGAAAAATTCTCATTCATTTAGGTCAAGTTTGTAAAGCACAATGGTTATCACATAATCGTCAAGTAGCTTGTAAAGTAATTCGAGTGACACCACAACGACGTCACTTGGAAGAGAGTTTTCGCAGAGAATTAGCTGCCTATGTCGAATTATCAGGGGCATTTATTCTTAAAACATTCGGTTATGGCGATCGAATGCTAGAAAATGGAGTCAAAGAATGTTATTTGATTACTGAATTGATGCATCGTGGTAGTTTGAGCAATGTTATTCATAATAGAAATGAGAAAATCTCACTTCGACGTAAACTTTCTATGGCCTGTCATATTGCTAGTGGCATGCGTAAATTACATGGACACTCAATGATTCATCGGGATATTCGTCCTGATAACATTCTTGTGTCGAATAATTTCGTAGCAAAGATCGGTGACATGGGTATTGCAAATCTATTCAATCCAGACGAACGTCATACATTAATTGGTTGTTTGCCTTTCATGCCACCGGAATTTTATCGGTCAGTAAAAAATCTAACTCAATTTGATTTGCTTTGACTAACTTTTTAATTGTTACTATTCTGTTTATTATAGAGGAGATGGTCAATATGATCAATCACTAGATGTGTTTACTTATGGATTGACATTGAATGAACTATTTACAGAGAAAACTCATCGATTTAATCAATCGACAAAACGAGTTGAGTTAATCGAACAAAGTCCAATTTTCACGAATTATATTCTTAAATGTATTCGAGATGAATCGACTCGCCGACCAACAGCTGTCGAACTGGAAAATACTCTTCATAAGTGTCGACAAGCAGCCGATCGATATATCAAAGAAAAGTGTCCCGATTATACAAAAGAAACAATAGGAAAAAAAGATAATATTTTCATGGGTTTCTATCATGAATATCGTAAGAAGGGAAAAGTCGAACCAAAACCGATTTTTCCACCACCACCATCACCGAAATCACACGTAAATTTGGATCTAATTCAACAACTTTTCGAAGATATGATGAAACAGTTCAATAATGTTCATGGACAAGATGCCGATTGTAAAAAAGATGATCCTAAGGTTGTGAAATTAAAAAAACATCTGGATAATCCGAATCCCGTCATTGTTATTGAGCCTGCAAAAAAACATCGACGGGCGGCAACACCATCATCACATGTTCATCGAGTTGATCAAGAAAATATTGAAGACATTTTTGGTGCCGTAAAGCATCGACGAGCACGGACGCCCAATCCAAGATCTCCTCGTCTCGGATCACCAGATTTTAATCAGATCATACGAATATGCAAATAGAGATTCAATAACAGCACAACAAAATCACCAAATTGTTTTTACATTTTTCAGAAAATCATTTCTTATTTACTATCATAAGTTTATAATATAGATATAAGCGTGCATGTTTATTTGTCACTCTATTCTTGATGTATTTCTGCATCGTACAAGCAAATCCAACCAAACTTTTCAGGAATTTTTCTCTCATCCAGGAGAAGGTCAATGCCTATTTTCATTATTCTAAAAGAATTGATCCTCCAAAATATTCTGTACTAAAGAAGTGCTATTGAATAGCACTTTCTAAATGCACAGAAAACATGGAACTCTAGATGGTCGAAGACTATAGATTCGAATCTGGGATCTATTTACCTAAAAATTTGATCAATTGCCGGAAACCAATAGGAAAATAGACGAAGACACCTATCCTTTCGGAAAAATGATGAGACAGGAAATTTTAGACCTGATAAGTTGGAATCTAACTCCTAGGAGAGCTGACAAAACCACTCATACTATCAAGAACATGGTATGGCAAGGTATTTTAGACATAAAAAATTCGAATTTCCAGTGCAATCATCTCGATGACTTTATGATTAGTAGAGAATCAACAGCCACCGGACTTTGGATAAATAAGTATCACTGAACGATCATAAGAAGGACGTTAGAAATCGGACATCTGTTGACCACGATATACCTTACTGAACAATTGATAGCTTAATTAGGTGAGGTATGTTAATTCATTGTAGATTCCTAGACAACGCCGAGTACTTCTGCTAGTACTAATAACGACTTGGACGAGCGTAACGCGATGACGAAAAAAAGAACAAAAGTTTGAGGGTGATGCATGTTTTCTTCATGTTCCTGAGAATGTGTGATGTACTGAAAGAAATGTTCTACACATGTTTTGTAGCCGACAGTTTGAGGCATCTAAGAAAATACAAAATTCTTTAGACAGATTTCTAATTTTGAAGAAGAATCAGTTTAATTAACGTAACCCAATGACTAGGACTTGAGGGTCTGTGGGTGGGTGTGGGTGTGGG
>CAJNOP010003641.1:0-12445 GCA_905250075.1 Rotaria sp. Silwood1 | reverse complement strand
CGATTCAGAAACAAATTTCAGATCTGGAAGTTTCAGCGTTAGAAAGAGGACAATTATAAGATCCTACAGCATTAATAAAAATTGAAATGCTGTTTGAACTTCATAGAGATACTTGAGTCCAAAACAACAGAACACACAGTAGAAACAAAGGATCGTATCAACGATAACGACCAGTATTTATGACAAAGTTTTCAGACTTCTACCACTCGAAAAATGTAAGAACTAGACAAGATTCATTTTTGACTGCGTAAGCCAACTTGCCTCTCCCCTTTGCAGGATTTTTCTGAGTTATTTGAACCTATTGCTATGCTTATAGACGCAAGTCATACAACCTCTGAAAATTTCACTTCATTGCAATAGAGTCAATGTAAATTCTAGTACACTCTCGTACGATATGCTCAATAAATAAACAAAAAATATTTACCCATCACAGACCTGTGTAACATTTACACATTGATGAATTGTCGTACCAGGACAAATCATTTGATTTTCCGGGCATGAAAAAGGTGCAGTTTCTATTCATTGATTAAAAATTGAAATTTTCATTGACAGAAAAGAAAGGTCTCAATAATCCTTACGACATAGTTCTGCGCCTTCATCCGAACCATCGTCACAATCATCCTTAACAAAATTTAAATATTTTTCAAAGTTTCAAAAAAAAAAATTTTCTTTACTTCATGATCACACATCCACCCTTTGGGAATACAGTCACCCGTTGATACACAACGAAATTCATTTGATGTACAATTTCTTGCACCTATAATTAATATAATTTAATCATTTTTCGTATCAACTTAAAAGTAAAACACTAACCACAACTTGGTGGTTCATCCGATCCATCGGCACAATCTAAATTTAGTTCCAAAAAAAAAAAATATTTTTTTCTCCCTTTCGAAATATTTATTTTACCTCGATGACCATCACAACGCCAAGCCTAATTAAAATAAAAAAATTTTTCAAAAACAAAACAAAAATTCATGTCTTCAATAACAACTTACATTTGGTATACAAGTTGATCCACAACGAAATTGGTCTGCTCGACGACATGATGGTACCGATCCGGCACAATTTCGTTCATCTTCCGATGATTGACAATCTATATACATCAATTACAGATTTAAACTATTCTATGAATATGTACATACCTGCAATACCATCACATCTTCGTGTTGCATTAATACACATACGATCACGTGAACATAGAAATTGTCCAGCACCACAAGTTATTGGTGGACAATCGAGTTCTTAAAAACAAAAAAAAATATTCCTACAGGAAAAAAATAAATTTTGTTATTAAATAACCATCAGCATTATCACCACAATCTAATAAATTCAAATAAATAAGACGTATATTTACATAATAAAAATTAAATCTTACCATTTTGACCATCACATTTCCATCCTAATAAAAATAAATAGCATTAGTTCAAAATAACAAAACTTTCGTTCTTTAACATACCATTCGGAATACATTTACCAGGTGTATGAGGACAAGCAAATTGTGTCAACGGATCACATGTTCTTTCTAAAGAAAGAAAAAGGATTTTTTTTTTACGACAAAAAAATTCAAATTTATATTCACCTTCACAATTTTGTTCATCACTCGAATCACCACAATCATTTTCTATACAAAAAGAATTAACAAACACAAAGAAATTCTTTTTCTCTTTACCATTATCACATATCCATGATTTAGGAATACATTTTCCTGTTGCACAACGAAATTGATTTTGTGTGCAAGTTTGACCTAAAACAAAAAAATAAAATAAAATTTTTCGATTGAAAAATTAAAAAACAAATCTTCTTTCATCATACTGCAATTAGATTCATCTGAACGATCTTGACAATGTGGATAACCGTCACAAACAAGTTGTTTATTTATACAAACACGACTAGTTCTACATTGAAATTGATTTGTTCCACATGTTGGTGTTCCAGCTATATGAATATATACGTGTATGTCAAAATGCAGTCCTGGATAAAAGTAGCCGCCTCTCATGAAGTGCTACTAAACTCTTCATGATATTGACTTCATATTTTCGGTGTATGCATGCGACAAGAAATCCTGATCACACACATTAACTTGCATCGGTTCACGTGTGCTGAAGTTATGATTCACGAAGTTTTCCTTTTATGATCAACTTATCTAAATCATATTGGCAGAAATATTTACATCTAGTTATTCACTCGAAAGGAAGAGTCAGCAGAATGGATAGCAAGTATATTTCTGAACTTTTTAGATTTGTTCATATTAGATAGCAGATCAAGCATACTGAATGCTACGACATCATTATTTTTATCTAAGCTCGCCACTAAACACATGATTTTGTAGTGACAGAACTTTACCAGTAAGTTTCATAAATGCAGCAGCGTTTCGTCAAAATTCAAATCTCAGTACCTGAAAATGAGCTTTATCATATGCAATGCTTTTCGGAAAACAAAAGTCTGCTATGAATTCGAAAGAATTTCGAGCTATTGAACAGGACTCCGTATCTTTATGAAGACAAAGCCTTCCGAAACTTCGTCCTGATGAAAAAAATTCTAGTGAAGATTTTTAAAAAACTTAAAATATTTTAAACAGAAATCTATGACTAGAAAAAGGCTACAAACTGTGTCAGACATAAGTTCTGTCTTCTGAAAATAAAATTATATCAGGAGCTAAAAGACCAGCAGGATGTTGACAGCATTCCGTGCTTATTTGTAGAAAATGAGGGTTAACGAAGGCATTCTCTCTCTAATAAAAAAAAATCTGCTAAGAATTCAAGGATACTGCTGAATTACAGTAAAATTATACAATTATTATTAAAAGACAAAGTCTTTCAAATACACTTTCTCCATGATCGTAACAGAATTCTCTGGAGAATTAACAAATATAGTAAAATTCTGTTAAAGATTGCCAAGCTTCAACAGTTTTTACTAAACTTTCATCAAACATACTGTTAGTAGAAATTCGCAGTTCTGCGGCACGCTAAATATTGACGTAAATAAACTTAAGATTTAAAAGAGACGTGACAATCTTGCAAAAAACAAATAGCAGCATCCTTCACACTAATGTTCCCACCATTTCACACATAATTTATTTTCTCTCCGTTGTATTGACGTAATCAAGATAATCCTTTACTTTGAAACGATAAACAGACAAAAATTCATTGCAGTTGTTTATCAGATACATTCCTGTGCTTGTTAATTCTATTTGACCTTTTTTAAAACACTTAACAGAATTCAAAATTCTAATAACCGATTGATAATAACAACATTATATAAAATTAAGCAAACAATTACTTTCGAAACAAAAATTCTATTATGAATCATCAAATTCTTATTAGAATTTGAAAACTCACCGTAAATTCTACAAAATTCGATGTTGATAGCGACATGCTCAATATTCATATTTCATATACTCTGTTACAAACGGAATCCTCTTAAAATACTGTGTTACTGTATTTTAATTCTAATCAGATTCTCGAATACCAAAAGAATCAAATCTTTCTCTGTGTTTTTAAACAATCAAGACCTCTGTCGCTAAATAGTTAAACAGAATTCTATATAGCCATTTACTATTTATTTTGGTAACAACTAACAATGCAAAAAATATGTAAGTGTACACAATTCTGAATTTTTTTCGGTAGAGATATTTCGCTGCTACTGTCTCAGTAGCGTCTGTTTCTTGTGATCTCGATCTCGCACAGCTCTAGTCACGAGTTTTAGTGATAATAAAATAGATATGTGTGACTGTCTTTAACTTTATAAAAACAATAGTAACTATTAGAATATCAAAATGACAAACAAAAACTTTGTTAGTGTATATTTCTGCTGAATATGTTGTGTTCAAGGGCAAACAAGATGTCTGAATCATAACTTCAGTACATGCGAATCGATGAAGGATAAGTTGCTGCTTGTGGGAATAGTTTATTGTCACAGTGATGCATCGAAAAATATAAGCTCAATATAGTAGAGAAAAGTAAATACTTCATAGAGGGCAGCTAATTTTGTCGAGAACTATATATATATATGTTTTTCTTTACCTGGACAATTTTGTTCATCACTGTTATCATGACAATCATCATCTATTAACATGGAAAAAAATTCTTTTTTTATTTCTTTCTATTATAAATTCGAATGACTTACCTCCATCACATTTATAGCTTAATGGAATACATCGACCATTTCGACATTGAAAACGTCCATTACAGGATGTTTGACTTGGTTCAGCTTGAGAATTATCAATACATTCTTGATTATTCATTGTATTTAATTTTTGACCATAACGACAACCACATACTCGTGTTAAAACACCTTGTTCTTGTCTAGGAAAACAAAAATCTGCACATTCACCATTATTTCTTCGACATGGATGTGTAACTATAATAAACAAAAAAACAAAAAAGAAGCAAGAAAATCCAATGTCATCTTTGAATCGATATTGTCATACTATTCATTGGTTGAGATGATTCGGCATAAACTTTAACTGTTGTAATCGATGGAATATTGGATCGAATAGCCGATGCATAACCACTAGATCTCGAACAAATAATAATTTAGATTATATAAAATATTTATACTATACCTATATGTTTTACTACTTTCAAATACACTTTCTAATGTTGCGTCAGTAAAATAAAGACGAGCTATAAAATATTATAAAAAAAAACGTACATCTTGAGATGAATGAATAGTTTCTTTTTTTCTCTTACATCCATAAATTGCAATTCCAAATGGATGTGAAATTGATCGTCCTCTTAGTGATTGAATATTTCGACCATTATAATCTGAATATTGAATACGTGATAATGTACCATCAGTCCAATAAAGACGTTTTGTTGAATAATCACATGTTAAATGATACGGTGTACCTAATTCATTTGGAACAATTATATTACGATTTGTTCCATCAGATAACATTCGATAAATTTTTGCTGGACGTTCAATTGTTGAATAAAATACATAGCTATATTCAATGAAGTTATGAGAATAAAGATATAATGAAAGACCAAGAAATTATTTTTTTTTTATCAAAGTGCAATGCGATTCTTCTGACCATTGTGTATGACAAAAAAACATCCTGCTCTCAAACAGAAAAGTACATGTTAAGATTTTTGTAAAAAAGTATCAAAATAGTCTGTCATCGGAAAAAAGGTAAATATGTTGTAAGTAATTTCAATAATTTATATATTTGACGTCAAGAAAACAAATTTTGATAAATATCTTATTAAGATTCGTTTTAATTTTATGTTTTATTAATTAACCATATAAATAAGAAATATCTTCATCGGTAAAACAAAAACAAATTCTCTTGATTATAAATGTACACTAATATTGATAGCAAATTTCAACAGGTTCAATTCCATCTCATTAGTCGTTTTCACGGAGTTACTGAACAAATTATACTTTGTATAGCTTATAGAAAAATTAATCAGTTATTTTCAGAAAATGTATTTCGAACACAGATCATGTTCAAACAATAAAATGATTCAAATTTTGTGATTATTAAAACTCTTTTGTATTCTAATGTCCATGAGCATTGAAACTTATTACAAAAATTAAATAGAAACTTCAAAGAATATACTATTATAATATTGAAAAAGAAAACAAGTAATACAAGGCACTTAAATTGATAGAGAAAATTTCACATTTTGTTTTTCTGCGTGGAACTTTTAGGACATGGTATATTTTTTTTTTTATAAATATTCTGTCTTTAGTTTATATAGTTCTGAATAAAAAAATTCAATATTACATACCCTTGTAATGGATCTAAAGCAATACCATGTATACCAGTTGTACCATTAACAAGAATACGTTGTGGAAAATCTCTACCATTGAGTCGAACAACAAGAAGTTGACTTTCAATTATTGATGTCATATAAAGTAATTTTGAATACCAATCAAATGCTAAAGCACTAACTATTGGAAATATTTTTGATGTTGTAACTGGTATTGGTTCTATAGTTTTAATAATAAAATGAAATAAAAATCATTGATATATACGTTAAATATTAACTTACTTTCACCACCCATTTTCGATGAATAAATCATTTGACTTCTTTGACCATAAAAATAAACAGTTTTTTCTTCGTAATCAAAAACAGAATCTGAAATAGTAGTTCGACGCGCGGGTACAATTGGCGGTCGAGCTTCAATTGTTGAATCACGATTAAAATCAATTCCACGAATAGAAGTTAATCGTGTTAAAAGTAGAAAATCTTTCACCGCTAGATTATATAAAAAAAAAAAAATAAAAATATAACTCAATAGAAAGTTTGATCTTTTGTTTTTTTATCTTACGTTCACATGATTTTAAATCTGATTTTAATCTAAAACCTGATTGACATCGACATTGATAACTATTTGCTAATAAATAACCTCGTCCAAGTAAACATAAATGTTCACAACCACCATTATATGTTCCATTACATGGATTTATTCTATTTGGTTGTCGTGTTTCATGATAAATAGCTACACCTTGTGGTCGAATAAATGATTCTGGTTTATAAAAATAACTTGTATTTGAATTAAAATGACGTCGTAGTTGTAATACAGCACCTTTTACATCATCCGTTAAATAAAGATTATTTTCAAATAAATCAATTCCAACTGTAAATGGAATATTTTGACTACCAGATGTTATTGTTATTCTATATCATAATAATAAACATCATCATCGTTATCATTAGAATAATTTTCGATCAATTAGAAAAAAAAAAGAAGGATAGAGAATTTCTTCAGTCAAACACGATCCAAGCGAAGTATTGAAATAACTAAATAGAAACCGTCAAAGACTCTGACAGGTACTATAGTGATGTCTATTCTTGATTTCATAGATCATACTAAATACTGTTGATAAACAGTCTTTAAAACAACGGATCTCAAAGTACATAGAATAAATTGATCTCTCTTTGATTAGCAACAGTAACTAGATGATATTTCCCATTTAAATTTCTCATAGATTGTGCTTAACATCTTTTACCTTCGTGATCCATGATAATCACAACTTTCAACATGATCATAAGCTCGATCAACCCAATAAACTCTTCGTTTAATAAAATCAACCGTTAAATCACTTGGTTGTTCTAATTTTTGATCAATTAATGTTGTACATTGTGTACCATCAAGAAGACATCGATTAATTTTTGCTAATATTCGATATCCATTACCTTCATCAGCAACAAATAAATATTCAACTATTGGATCAATAGCTATAGCTACTGGTTGATATAAATTATTAATAATTATATTTGTTTTCATCATTTTTTCATCTAATGACAATATATCAATACGTGCTAATTCATATTCAACAATGTACATTTTATTTGTTATCCAATCAATAGCAATTGATATTGGCATGCGAATATTTTTTTCAAGGATAAGTCTTACTGATGATGATGATGATAATGGGGATGATAATGATAATGAAAAGATCTAAGAAAATTTTCAATAATTAATAAATTATTTGTCAAAAAAAAAAAAAGAAAAAAAAAACGTCTCGTTTGAATTAATTACTTTATGTGCATATGGATCAGTAAAATAAAGTAATTGATTTCGATAATGATAATCAATAGCATAAATAGTCATATTTTCTAGACCAGTATATATTACTCGTGCATTACGAAGTCGATCGATTTCATAGATTTTATTCGCTATAGTTACAAACATTTTCATATCGTCACCTAAACATAATAAATAATGGAGTAATAATTATCATCAGTATAAATTTTATTTTATAATTCATATTTACTTTTTATATGTTTACATCGATTGCCAACTTCAAGTGTATAATTTGCCCGACAAGTACAAACATATCTAAATATACATCAGATTAAAGAAACGAGGCGGATAGATAATAAAATTGATTTTTTTCAAGCAACTAGGTTTTTGTTGTATGTCAAATTTGCATAAAAAGTATCCAAAAGTAATACATTGAATCCAGCTATTAATGATAATTATCACTTGTGTATCTATCAACTTGATGACTAACAAAGCTAGTTTTCATCTGAGCTGACAGAACGTTTTGAGCGATACAGAACTGCATAAAAGTAACAATAAAACAAAATTGATTATTGAGAATTAATTTTATGATTCTATTTCAGAGACATGATGTTAAGCCTATTCTTTTTTTTATTGACTAATATTTAGTCTATTTCACTCAGAAAACATACGAGTTATATGAAACTAATGAACTTTTAAGATTGTAAAAGAATAGTATCAAGAAGTGTTATAGAACTAATTCCACCAGAAATGACTTCTGAATATCTTATACGAGAATTTGAAATAGAAAAAATATCAAACTGCTCGAAGAAGCTAATCTTATCAGCTATTGACTCTTCTTCTTTGTATATCATAGAAAAAAATATGTATATATTCAACATACGATCCAACTGTATTTTGACAATCTTGATCACATTCATCCCAAATTTCACATTCATTAACATCTTTAATTTAATAGAATGGAAATGAAACTAATTAGTTTTTCAAAAAAAAAACATTTCTTTTTTTATTGAATATTCTTACCAATACATGAACGATTATCAGCTGGATTAATTTGAAATCCAATTGGACAATAACATCGACCACGACCGTCTGGTGTTGCACGACATGCATATTCACATGACAAAAAACCACAAAGTTGAGTATCTTAAATTTAGTTTCAAAACAAAAAAATTAATCAACTAAAGTCCACACACCACATAAAAACAAGAATGAGTATTGATGATTGTCTTTCATCAGGAACAACAATTCAAACAAAACTTCATCTTGGTTGGACATACTTGAATTTATTTAGTTTAATATATGTTTTTCTATGGTCATTATTATATATACTAGAAACCACGAGAAATATTTCGTCTTATTAATTTACATGATGATACAACATCAAAACCTATTGTAACTGTATAATAAATTCGAATGAAACCTTTTTGAAATCAATCGAAATGAGCTTAGATATATTTTATATTAATTATACTAATTTTCCAATGATAAACTTAACTTACTACATTGTGAACTTTCATCTGTACCATCAATACAATCTTGTTGACCATTACATACTTTTGTTATATCAATACATTGACCAGTTATATTACATGGATACATATGTGGTGGACATTGTCTTGCACTACAATATATTTCATCACTACGATCAAGACAATCATCATCACGATCTAATTTAGAAATTCGTGAATTATTATTTTTGTATTCTATTTAAAAAATAATAAATTTACGTACCACAAACCCATGATGAGGGTATACATCTTCCATTAGCACATCGAAATTGACTTGAGGTACAATTAGGTCGTGCTATAAAAAAAAACAATAAAATCAAATAGAATAACTCGATAAAAACAAAAAGTAAGGAATGTCTCATAATAACTGATGATAAATTGTCAACGATATTTTTTTTATCCTATTTTTCTAACATGATAGATATATGCAAACAATATTTTGAATATTTAAAAATTTCATCTATCGAGATCAAACAATGGCTGATATGCTTAGACAAGATGAATATAGACAGATTATTGTATTAGACTTTTTAGTACGTTTACTAGGCTATCAATCGGCTAAACATTGCTTCAATTATATAGGAATAGATT
Source organism: Rotaria sp. Silwood1 (assembly GCA_905250075.1). Lineage (NCBI taxonomy): Eukaryota > Metazoa > Rotifera > Eurotatoria > Philodinida > Philodinidae > Rotaria > Rotaria sp. Silwood1. Next base: position 2,861 of record CAJNOP010003641.1, on the reverse strand, counting down.
TATATCTAAAATGGTTTAGATTTAACACATATGTAGAAATGCTAGATTTGCTAGTATTACGAACAACTAAAAATATTTTTTTTTCTCAACTTCTTACAAACTCAAGATAAGGTTAAATTGTACGTATCCATTTAGGTAACTTTCTCATCAGTGATTATGAGAATGATCTTGATGTATTTCTTATTCTTCTTACTGCAATTTGCTTCATCAGATCCATCAAAACATTGTAAGCGAAAGTCACAACGTTGATAACTTGGTATACATCTACCATCGGATACACATCGAAATTGATATGTGGGACATGCTGTACTATCTAGAAAAATGAATAAATTATGTTAATAAATCTTTTCGGTTGTTAAAAGAAAAACAAAGCTACATACTGCAATTAAGTTCATCAGTTCGATCATCACAATTATAATATCCATCACATTTTTGTGTTAATGGTAAACATCGTTGTACATCACATTGATATTCTGTGGAAGGATCACATTGACGATAATCTAGAAATCGTATGTATTTTTTTTGTTTTCAGTAGACAAAAAAAATTGAAAACTTACTGCAAAATGCTCCTTCATCACTACCATCATTACAATCTTTTACATGATTCTAAAAAAAAATTATAAAATAAATCTTATGTACTTTGAAAAAAAAAAGCTAAAATAGACATACACATTTCATGGATGCACCTATACATTGTGAATCATTACATTGAAATTGTGTACTTGAACATCTTCTCGGAGCTGAATAATAAAAAAAGTCAATTGTACTAGAATAATCTTTGAAAATGAAAAAAAAGAAACAACAACATACGACAATTTTGTTCATCAGTATTATTTCCACAGTCATTATCCCCATCACATACCCATGAACGAGGTATACACCTATCACCACAATCAAATTGTGATTCCGAACATCGTGGATAAGCTAGTATTTTACAAACTTAAAGCTTACAAAAAAACAAATTTATAATATTTTATACATACTGCAATTTCGTTCATCAGACCCATCACTACAATCATTAATTCGATTACAACGCCATGATAATGGTATACAACGACTGCCTGTTTCACATCTCCATTCGTTAATACCACAAGCATCTAATCGGCAAAATACAAGGTAATCTTACCGTTCTTAATTTATTTACTAATTTTACCTGTTATTGAATATAGCAATAAAAAATTAGAACAAAAAAGAAAAATAAATGTTTTCAAATTCATTCGTAAATTATCTAAAATATTGATTCGAAGAAATAGTTCTCATTTGTTACTTATTTATTCAATCCTAAAATACAGTCTGACAAAATTGAATGCATATATATATAAATATATGTAATACTACTGTTACCTTACCGTCAAACAAAAAACAAACAAAAGAAACATACAAGATCACCGACTCACATCAGCACATATATATATATATACTCGCATCTGATTTCAGTTTTATTTAATGATAATAATTCTAACAGTGTTACAATTCTATTTTGATAATATTCATCATTTTTCGATTCGCTTGAAATAGAAGCACATACAAAAAACAACGAACGGAATTTGAGTAAATTAAGACGGCAAAACATTGTCAAATCATTGTTTTTGAAATACTAGATAGAACAGTCAATAAAATTACTCTTTTAACTTTTGTTCTTCTCATAATAAAAAAGAAGAATATGAATCATCTTCTTTTTTTCCTGTCTCATACAAACCCGTATAAAAAATTGATGTTATAAATAGGCATTAAATCTTACTTATCTTCCTCATCTCAAATGATAAAGCCAAAGTGTCTTTATTCTCTCTTCTTTGCTTTTCGCGCATCGTTTACATATGAAATTGAAAACAATCTTCTTATTTCATTTGACTCGATGGTAGTTTGTTTGTACATTATTTGACTACATCCCCCCTTTTTTTTCAAGTGTCTGTATTTCTAATCGCGTAAATTTGTAAAAACAGAAAACATTTTTTTTTCTAACTTTTGGTTAAAAGAAAAATCGAAGATGAGACAAATTTTATTTCACAAACGAAAATAATATTTTTATATAATGGTTTGTAGTCTTTCCATGAAGTAATTCCTAACATTGGAGCAGTTGATACGCACTAGCAAAATACAGGCTGTTTGCATAATTTTATCGATTTGACCTTTTATCTCTTTGAGTATGTAGGAAGAAAAACATTAAATATTCAATAACGAGTCGAATGCGAAAAAAACAATCAAAAACGAAAATCATAATGATTGATAAAATGAGACAAGTTTGTTTCTTTTTCTCATCTCATGTGCATAGAGATAATATTTTGAATTATTGAAACAGCTCATTAATATCATTTGATTCTGGTCGAAGTAGGGTGTGGGTGTGAATGTAGGTAGGGGTGTGGGTGGGTGGGGTTGAAGATAATCCTATACCCACATCCACACTCACACACTCACATTCACACCCACACACACCCACACTCACACCCTTTCTAGAGTTTATTCTTCGAATGGTTTCTTAAAAATTTATTATGGCATATGTCAGAAATACAAATGCACGTTCCACATCCTTACTTTTTATATTTCTTAAACAATTACAATTTTAGCTTACACTTTTTTTCCCTTGTTAAAATTGTTTTCGATATATTTTCATGATAAAACTGTATCTGATTTATCTGAGGCCTAATCAGACTTGATGAAATCTATAAATACTTTGAATTATAGAAAAATGATGTGTTGTTCTAACTTGTATTTCGTTTTAAAAAAATATAGTCAATAAATTATGCTATTGATGACAAATATATTATTCGAAAAAAGAGATATGCAGACAGTTAGACGCTGCAAGGAATAAATCGAAAAAAAGGGTGTGGGTGTGGGTGTGGGTGGGTGTGGGTGTGGGTGGG
>CAJNOP010003640.1:0-12452 GCA_905250075.1 Rotaria sp. Silwood1 | reverse complement strand
CGTGAGAAACCCTAATGGTTTTGTACAGAACCCTTAAGGTTTCTCACGAAACGTTAATGGTTTTGTACAGAACCCTTAAGGTTTCATATTTTTTCACAGAACCTTTTTTTGCTCTACAGAACCTAAAAAAAGGTTCTGCAAGAGATGGTTCTGCTAGTGGGTACTCCACAGAACCTTCAAAAGGTTCTGTCGAATTTTTTATCCTTTTTTTGAGACTTTGGACACATTTGGAGTCTTTTAGAAATCTACAGAACCTTTTCGAAGGGTTCTGCAAAGCTCCTTTTTTTTTTAGAGAGTACAGAGACTGTATGAATTTCTCAACAATGACGAACTGGTGATAATATTTCGCACTAACAACAGTAGTCACAGACGAACAAGAAGTACTTTGAATTCAAATGTAGGGCAAGCTTTTTCTCAGGAAATTAACAACAACTGGCCAAAGACTGTTCGTGTATCGTACTGTTTCGAGGTGCTAATCAAACGCATTGGTGAAATCTTTCAGTTAAAAATTAACGAACAAACTTTGACTGAAATTACTCTTCTACAAGATATATTCGGAACAGTCAATAAATTAATAATAGATATGAATCAAGAACTAAATATATTCAATTTTTCTGTGTCAAAAAGTTTACAAAGCATCCTGCACATTTGTGCAGTACTATCGACCTCTTTGTTCTACTATGATCGGCATAAAACTCATTTTAATAACTTACTCATGTTGATACATCAGAATAAGGCTAAATGGCAAGATCGATTTCTTCGCATGGTTGTAATTCAAGACAACGATGATGAAAATGTTGCTATTAATCTTGTCAATGAGCTTTGCGATGTATTGCGTCAATCATTTGATCAGAAAGCAAAAGGAATCATTGAACAATGTGTTGAAAATGAACAAGTGAGACTGAACCGGTACTCCATCATGAAAGAGCTTGATGATGAAGTCTACGAGGCTACAGATGATTGGCTTCTACATTATGTTCTTCATCCAAACGAAGCAATCATCGAACGATTCGATGAACGATGGGGAGAAGTCGAAACAAAAACTCAACAACGGCTCAAAATCATTATGAATTCGCATTTAGAAATAATAGCTGAATTCTTTCACACAATAGAAGCAATGAAAAATGTTTTCACATTAAAATGTGGCGATTCATTGACTTTTGTTAATGATCTATTCGAACCGGCTAGTAGAGATGTTAATCCAAATCTACTCGATAAGAAATTATGTATGGCTACACTTATTTATCAATATTTTTCAGAAGAATCTATGTCGACGCATATACAACTTAGAAATGGTTCCATCTATGTAATTCAATCCAAATGGCAAGAAATACTCAATAGCATGCCAAAACTGACCAATCAAATGAAAGATACGTTTAATTTAATGAAAAGTACATTTGAAACGTATAATATCACCTACATTGGTTTTTTTCTCGATAAAATTATCAATCAAAAACGAAAGATAAAAAAAGTCTTTCAAAGTGACATCATTGATTTCGCTGAAAACAGTTGCCGTAGTACACGAGAACAATTGCTTATTCAGACACTTGGCTGTCAAGCTCAATGCCCTGGCTGTAAGCGTTTATGTGATATTGATCATCGGTTGCACAATGCTACACCAGTCGGACAAGGAGAAAATAGACATCGATGCCAATCAGGTCATCAAATTCAAGCTCTCGGAGGTGTTCGCTACGCAAAAGGCAACGAACTGATTATAGTATCTTGTGAGCAAATGAAAGATGAGGAATTTTCAATAGCTGATCAAAATTCTTCGCCGATATGTTGGAAAGACTTTAAAAATATTCATTTAGATTGGGATTTTGCTGAATCAAACTTGAAACGTCATCAAATTGATGTTTCTACTTATATATGGAATAGAATCAGTAACCAACTATGTCAATATTATAGAAACGATATGGAATTCATTATGCCGAACTATGAATTAGTTCCGGATCATTTTATTCTTCTATTCGGATATTCGGATCATTCGAATATAGCCAATGATGGGCTTTCGGGATGGATCTTTCGAAGAGTTGAAAGATTATTGTTTAGTACAGAGACTGATGTTGATCAAGATCGACCGACCCTACGAAGTTATTTACCAAAGGTCATTGACGAATTTATTCGTATTCGCATTAAGAAAAAACGATTTGTTACTGATCGAATGACATTGATTGTTGGCGGTCCAAACGCAATATGTCTGAATCGAGTAACACGATTAGATGAAATAAATTCTACTCAAATAAACGATTCGATTTCAAATTGTAAAAAGCCAATCGATTTTTTGGCTGCATTTATGAACATCAACGATGTGCTAGCATCCATCCAGGCGGATTCAAAGTTGAAAGGGCTAAAACATACAATCATCCTCATGATGGAGGGAAAACCTGATAAATTTCCATTCAATGAGTTAAGAAAATTATCGAACAACTATTATTCGACAATCAATCATTTTTGGACAATCATGCTAGGCAAAGACGATCTGGAAACTCCAAAGCAAATCAATGAGATTATGAACGGAACAGTGTTGAATATCAACGAACCGAAAGATTTATTTGACGTTTACTTGAAAATCGCTAATCAAGATGCCGATAAATCTGATCCATGCAATACAACATCATTGATGCAATCTACATCTACCCTAGATATATGGAAAGAAAAGTAAAGTTTTGAGAAACACGATCTGAAAGGAGTGTTGAAGTGTTTAGGGGTAGAAATTTCCACCCTCCCCTCCCCCCCACCCCCCCACAGACCGTGACAGACACTCACGTGACCCATCACAGACCGCCACAGACATCTTAATTAATCAATTGCTAATTAATTAATTAATTAATTCCTATTTAATTAGCTAAATAACCGTCACAGTAGGTGACAGACAGGGTTTGGACCCAACATAGACCGTGACAGACAGGCTTTAGACCCATCACAGACCGTGTCAGACAGGATCTGGACCCATCACGGACCGTGACAGACAGGCTTTGGACCAATCACAGACCGTGACAGACAGGCTTTAGACCCATCACAGACCGTGCCAGACAGCCTTTGCACCCATCACAGACCGCGACATATAGGGTCTGGACCCTTAAAGGCCGTGACAGACAGGCTTTAGACGCATCACAGATCGTGACAGACAGGCTCTGGATCCATCATAGATCGTGACAGACACGGCTCTGGACCCATCACAGACCGTGACAGACAGGAACTGGACCCATCACAGACTCTGATAGACAGGCTCTGGATCCATCACAGACCGTAACAGACAGTCTTTGGACCCATCACAGATCGTGACAGACAGCCTCTGTACCCATCACAGACCGTGACAGACAGGGTCTGCACCCATCATAGACCGTGACAGACAGGCTTTAGACTCATCACAGACCGTGACAGACAGACTTTGGACCCCACAGACCGTGACGGACAGGGTCTGGACCCATCACAGACCGTGACAGACAGGGCTCTGGACCAATCACAGACCATGACAGACAGGCTTTGGACTCAACACAGACCGTGACAGACAAGCTTTAGACCCATGACCGACCGTGACAGACAGGATCTGGATCCATCACAGACCGTGACAGACAGGCTCTGGATCGATCACAAAACGCCACAGACAGGATCTGGGCCCGTCACAGACCGTGACAGACAGGATCTGGACTCATCACAAACCGTGACAGACAGGGCTCTGGACCCATCAAAGACCGTGACAGACAGGGCTCTGGACCCATCACAGACCGTGACAGACAGGCTTTGGACCCATCTGAGACCGTGACAGACAGGCTTTAGACGCATCACAGACCGTGCCAGACAGCCTTTGCACCCATCACAGACCGCGACATATAGGGTCTGGACCCTTAAAGGCCGTGACAGACAGGCTTTAGACTCATCACAGACCGTGACAGACAGGGCTCTGGACCAATCACAGACCATGACAGACAGGGCTCTGGACCAATCACAGACCGTGACAGACAGGCTTTAGACCCATCACAGACCGTGAAAGACAGGCTTTAGACCTATCACAGACCGTGACAGACAGTCTTTGGACCGATCACAGACCGTGACAGACAGCCTGTGTACCCATCACAGACCGTGACAGACAGGGTCTGCACCCATCATAGACCGTGACAGATAGGCTTTAGACCCATCACAGACCGTGACAGACAGACTTTGGACCCCACAGACCGTGACGGACAGGGTCTGGACCCATCACAGACCGTGACAGACAGGGCTCTGGTCCAATCACAGGCCGTGACAGACAGGCTTTGGACCCATCACAGACCGTGATAGACAGGCTTTGGACCCATCACAGACCGTGACAGACAGACTTTGGACCCCACAGACCGTGACGAACAGGGTCTGGACCCATCACAGACCGTGACAGACAGGGCTCTGGACCAATCACAGACCGTGACAGACAGGCTTTAGACCCATGACCGACAGTGACAGACAGGATCTGGATCCATCACAGACCGTGACAGACAGGCTCTGGATCGATCATAAAACGCGACAGACAGGATCTGGGCCCGTCACAGACCGTGACAGACAGGATCTGGACTCATCACAAAACGTGACAGATAGGGCTCTGGACCCATCAAAGACCGTGACAGACAGGGCTCTGGACCCATCACAGACCGTGACAGACAGGGCTCTGGACCCATCACAGATCGTGACAGACAGGCTTTGGACCCATCACAGACCGTGACAGACAGGGCTCTGGTCCCATCACAGACCGTGACAGACAGGCTTTGGACCCATCAGAGACCGTGAGAGACAGGCTTTAGACGCATCACAGACCGTGACAGACAGGCTCTGGATCCATCACAGACCGTGACAGACAGGCTCTGGATCCATCACAGACCGTGACAGACGGGCCTCTGGACCCATCACCGACCGTGACAGACAGGCTTTGGGTGGGTGTGGGTGTGGGTTTAAGACTGCTTAAAGAGTAGATCCACACCCATACCCGGACCCCACACCCACACCCACACCCACCCCACACCCACACCGACACCCACACCCACACCCACACCCTAAAAATGAGAGGATGCGGGAATGTGTCGGTTGTAGTACTTCCGTAAGAAAGAGAAAAACAGACGTATTCAAAATTCACCCTATAACATGTTACGTAAAGAAAACTCTCTTGATGACAGACAAATTGTTCGAATTTGTTTCAGTTGTAGTTACAACAAAGAGTTTTCTTCTGAAATTCATCTATTCGTGAATCAACAATCCAGCGATGCGTTAGTTAAATTAGTTAACAAAAAAAAGGGCACGCACACAAAAGAGATATAACTATTTTCGAAATCCAACAATCAAATGTATTGCTTTCAAATCGAACGAACATTGCCTTGAATTAGTTGAGCATGAGGCTTTAGTCAAGATGATACCATCTATCCACGCACAGTTCATTTTATGGACAAATAGTTACCGAAAGACAGTCATACATTTAGTAAAAAAAGTATCTGCGGTTTAGTTTGAGCGGAAAGTAGTGACTCAACAAAAGAAGAACCGCAGTGTTCGTACCTTTGCGTCTTCGAGTATCTGTTCAGTAATTTTCAACCATTCGGCACTGTGCGTACAAAAAGAATGGCGTAGCTGCTGAATTTTAGTCCGTAGGCTCAAGTAAATTTTTAATTATTTCAAAAGAGCACTATTTGCGACTTCTCCAAATTAAGAGATCGGTGTCATTGTCATAAATTCTCGTTTGTTCTCTATTTGCTCAAACAGTATCAACATTTTCTGTGATTGACAATTCAGTTTCTCGATGGATTCCATTGAAAATTTAATAGTTGCATGAGCTCTGTTGACTGTTTGTGTTTGTTTGGCATTCTCTCTTGTTTTAAAGTAGACTGGTTGATGTGTCGATAACGGGCGATCGGAAAGTTTTTTCTACTTTTGCCCCACTAAAGTTTTTCTACTTGGTTAAAAGCTATGCGTTACAACCAGAGGTTTGTATTGTTTTTGAAGATGAGCTTAGAAATGTAGTCTCAGGTTTTGTTTAAGAATAGTGAATTAGTTTCTGGAAAGTCCCAAAAATCGAGTTCGGACGGAAACTTTTTTCACGGATTTTAGTATTTTCCCTACTGTTATTGATCGAAACTCAACAGTCAGATATTTATGTATATATCAACCTGTACATCAAAAGATGATCTACATATCGACAGTTTGGTTGAAAAAATGTTTGACATTGAATGGAGTTTTTGACAATATATATAACCTCATTCGAATAAAAGCTAAAAGTTACTCCAATATGACATTTTGTAGAAAACTGTTCATTCTATAAAATGATAAACTCCGACGATTTGTAGCGTGTTTGAAAAGGTACTTACGAAGTAAACAAGAACCTGTTGGCTTACTATTACGAATACTTTTTTGAGAAACTTTCAAAGATTTCTTCATTACTCGTGAACAAATATGGATATAATATTTCTAAGCCCATATCCAGAAAGAACAAAAAAAAATCTGCTCGAGATCTATCGTTTTTGATTCGTCTGAAATGCTTTCAATCAATTTTGGAAGGCAATAAAGTATTTTTTTTGTTCCAGCACTTGTTAACTTCACACTTTAAATAATCGTCCAAAATGCAAAGATCCAAATCTGTTTTTCATTCCGGGGCATAAAAAACATAGGATTCTTTCAATTTCTTTCTGGATATATTCATATGAGGTGAATTTTCAACAAATGACTGCGAATTTCTACTTAAGATTTCGAAGGAAACGCTTTTTCGCACAGTTTTCTTGATTTTTTGGATAAATTTCCACTTAACGAATACCTTTTTCTCTTTAGTTTTTCCTAACAATGACAATACCTTTCGTTCTTTCCGGCATTCATGCAACAGTTTTGGGTTGTTTCTGATTTTTTTCTTTTATATATTCATGCAAGAAACAAAATGCAAATATGAGAGGGGAGAATAGGAGATAAGAAACGAGCCAAGAATGGCTCACGAGCAATATGCGAATAGAAGTATTTTAATACGCACAAGATAAAGAGAGAGAGAGAAGGCCACAAAGAAAAAAACGATGATGCGGAGAGAAGCCGCTCACAACGGTGTGTGATCGGTGAATCGACAACAATCAGGCGTCTTAAACTTAAGCAGTTTCACTTTTTTCAAAGAGTTTTATCACGTGCTGGGATTTCTGTACAGGGTCGGAAAGAATATTATTCAAGGGGGGTAACGATATAATCCCAAATAGGAGGTATGATGAATTTTATACCAAATGAAAGCCCGTGAACAACGGGGTTTAGTGATGCTAAATACAAAGGCTTTGGAAAACTTTCATACATCAAACCCATAAAAAGACTGCGTTTTGTTGAAAAAAAATCATTATAACTCATTTTTAATGAGTTTCAAGATATTGAAAATGAAGAGTTTTATAGAAAAAAAATCACAGAAGGTTATGGTAACGATTAGAAAACACAAACTATAATTCAGAAAACAAGATGATTCTCTTGCGTTCTTTTGTTTACTACTTGTAATTTTAGTTGTTCTATCAAAGATTTTTTTCTTTTCGTTCTGCACGAAAGTCATAGTGGAGAGAAATTTTGGAGATACATCGTGGGATATAAAAGATAATTTTCTTATCGATATGTATCATAATAAAATTCATCGTCTCGTTAAATCATCACACTTTTGTTATTTCAAATGGCTGGTGCTTGTGATACTGAACAACAGAGAATGATTGACAGGATCAAGTGCATCGCTTTTCGTGAAGCTCGCGATGCTGGTGCAACATTTATAAATAGACAATGGATTGCGGACAAAATTCATCGCACAACTCGATTTGTCTCGGAGTGGTGGGAAAAATCATATGACCAATGCTTTGCTGATTATTCAAATGTTGGTGCTAAACCTAAATTATCAGAAGCTAGTCGAGAAATTATTCGTCAAGCAAGTGGTCAACAAAGAAAAAGCGGTCCTGTTGTGGCAAAGGAGATTGCAGAAAAGCAAAAAGAATATGCCACCGGAAGAACAATTAATAATTACCGTCACAGAGAAGGATTAAAACCGTTTCATGTTATTCCAAAACCGTTAAAATCTGAAACTCATATATCAGATCGATTATGGCTCTGTGACTGGTTAAAAGATTGGACTGTAGAAGATTTTCTTCATCTGGCACCATCTGATGAATTTTATATTTGGACTGTCCGTCGACCAAATTATTAGAATGATAGGATCTGGGCGAAAAGTATTGAAGACGTTACTGAAGATGAAAGATATCGTGAAATGGTAAAAAACCAATCATGTGTTGGAGTTTTTATAATGTTTACTTGCAAAAGATTACTATGGATTATCAAAGATAAAGGGGAATCTTGGACAGGTCAATATTTTCGCGATATTGTTTTGATTGAAAATGTAATTCCTTTCTTAAAAAATGAAGAAAATGTTATTGATCCTGATGAAGTTATATTTGTTCACGATAAAGCACCGTGTATGCGAGCAAATAAAACTCAACATTTGCTCCAAGACAACGATGTCAAGTTTTGGGGTAATGATATCTGGCCAGGAAATTCACCTGATCTCAATGTGGCAGAACACATCGGATCAATAATCAAAGATGAAGTTGAAAAAAAAATGTCGTCGGAAAGTGGACATAATCGATATCTTGAAGAAACGCTCAAAATGCACGTCGCAAATGTTTTAGCAAGCATGGAAGAAGATACTGAACTATTTGAAACTCTTCTATGCTCATATCCATCTCGATTTCGTGCTGTAAAAAATGCTAATGGTCGTCACACAGATTATTGATTATATTCATTAAAGAATAAAAAAAGAAACTATTTTCTAATGCCTTTAATTCGAATACTATATGATAAACTAGTTTTCTCATGACTTTCATGGATGAAAAATCGGAACTTTTCAGAGTTTGACATATGAAAGTTTTCCAAAGCCTTTGTATTTAGCATCACTAAACCCCGTTTTTCACGGGCTTTCATTTGGTATAAAATTCATCATACCTCCTATTTGGGATTATATCGTTACCCCCCTTGAATAATATTCTTTCCGACCCTGTATTTCTTCTGGAGCTTTTCTTCAACTTTCAAAATGAAAACTCGAGGGAAGGTGCTTTCGTCAGTTGAATAAATGATACAAAAAATAACTTTTATTCTCGACCTAAGCAAAATTTCGTATTGAATTGAGCAATATCATTTGTGCATCAAATACTTTTAATTAACTTTAAATAATTTTCTCTACTTCGATACCATCCTGTTTCGCATCAACTACTGACTTAGTTTTTCTATACAATGATCGTCCAAAAGTTCGAATCATAATAAAGAAAACGCAGGTACTCCGTCCCGCAGTTCTTAAAATTCACTGAACATAAATGTTCAGGAAAAATTTAAACCGCTGCTGGTTAGAGGTTTGTCTCAGTCTCTTTTGTAGGGCGCATGAACTGTTGTTCTAGATACTATGCATTTAATTTATTGTAAATTCTAGCATCTGAAAGTCTCTAAATTCAGGTGAGACTGCCTTAGTCTAAAAATCCAAGAGAAAATGATTGTTTCTACAAATAGAAAGCTGCATTGTAGAGAAGCAAAGTTTCTTATTATCCTCGTCCATCCGAAAAACCTGATCTATCTACTTCACCTTTCGATTTGCACTGCAATCCGATCACCAATACATAAAATCTCGCAGTTATCTACTCATCATTTCTACGATAGTTTCGAACTGACTTTCGAAAAATATTCGATTTTAAATTATCTATGAGTATTACAATTACAGTGTCTTCTTCATTGCTCAACTTTAAATGACTTGCTATTTATTCACAAGCTTTCTCAAGGACTTTATGGCAACAGATTGAGTCCCAATCAGATGATGCTTGAGTTATCGTAAAGAAACTACTAGTAGCAATGAAAGTGTTCAAAAAACATCATATTGTGCTGCTTTTTCATGAAATAACTATTCTCACAAAAAGTATGTTCCACTGAATTAAGCCGTATTAATTTTGCTTTGTATAGAACGGATGGGATTTCGAATGTAAGAATGAACCTAATTAGTTTATTAAGAAGCCGAGTTGTACAAGCGCATAAATTAAGACTGAGTTGAATCTAACGAGAAAGTTTGCTCTATAGAAAGATTTACAGTTTTTTTAACGCAAACAGCTAAATATTATTCGGATTTTCACCCTAACAGACATGAACTTGGTCATGTTCAAATCGATTGACTGACATTTGCTGACTATAGTGACTAATTTTTGAAAAGTTTTTATTTTCAGTCATGCAATTTCTATATTCATTTTGTTTTTAAAGAAAAACCGCACTTAATGATCCAAAAACTTCCATCGAGCCATTGTCTCAACATAAGAAACCGTGCGAAGAGAAATCAAATACGCAGACCGTGCCTATTCCTGGCATTCCTGAAAGTCTTATTTATCATCAAATTTATGGTATTTCATTTCCATCGAAACGGGAAGATATTTTACCAAATGTTTTATTGACAATTGCCGAACAGGTTGCTCCGAATACAACGGAAGATATACTTATTCCTTTACCTATCTTTTCACAACGATCGATCGATTATCTGCCAACAATTAACATCAAATTATCAGTCGAACCATTGGGATTCGATTGTAATCAATTTCTAGCTTGTCTTGCACAGGACATTGGTATAGATCGGAAGGATTTAGTTTTAATTGAAGCTCGGCAAGGTACTATCAGTCTGAATGCAAGATTGTCCGTAATGATAGCTATTGATAAAGTAAAACGGGAAAATATTAAAGACAGATTATTGTCTATGAGTTTACCACTTAGTAAAAATTTTGTTACTATCGCTATTGAAGCGAACGAAAATCGGTCAAAGGGAAGTAGTTCAGAAAGAGATCCTATTCGTGTGGCATTGGAAAACTTCGACAACACTGAGATCGATCGAGTTCGACTCACGCCAGAAACTATCGATGCCAATCTTCGCATGAGTCAATTCATGACTATTCTCGATCAAGCTCAATACGAATTTCTTAAAAAGAAGAGTCAACAAATTGCTCAATGTCTAATGCATGCATTTCGGGAATGTTCATTCGATTATAAACTTGAATATGCATTACTTGTTGCCAATCAAAACCTTGTGAATCAATACAAAGAAAAATATAACCGTAAGCAAGATAATGAAAAGATTCTATTTCATGGTACAAGTATCGAAAACCTTCATGGAATATTTCAAGAGAACTTTCAGTATCATAGTAAAGCGAAACGAACTGACGACGGTTGGTATGGACAAGGTATATACTTTACTAGTTCACCGAGAAAAGCTTTGAATTATGCAAAATCTTGGAACTTTGATGTATTTGCCTACATTATCTGCAGTCTGGTTGCTGTTGGTAAATCATTGACGATTACCAACATGGGTTATAGAGGCAAAGCAATGCATCCCAACTATGATAGCCATTATGTACGCACAAGTCCCAATGGTGGCGAACCCATATCCAACGAAGGAGAACCGTTCTATGAAGAATTTGTTATTAAAGATAATCGTCGAATATTACCATTGTTTATAGTTGGCATAGGACGTGCCTATCATTGTGCAATTTGGCGCGATGCGAAGATTGCCAATGAAGTAAATTCAAGTATCTTAGAAGATATGCGACGTCGTTTAGCTTTCAATATTTATGAATCGAAAACAAGCGAGGATACTTTAAATATTTTAAAATCGAAATTTTTCGATGACAAAATGAATTGTGCTTTGATCACCAACGGTGCACATGGCGGACGAGAGCTAGTTATCGAATGCCGAAAACTTCGTTTGACTATTCCTATCATTGTTTACTGTAAGAAAAAATCTTTTCATCAACAATGGGCAACAGAATTAGGTGGGCGTGAAATCAAAGTTACCGGCAATGCAGAAGAAATTTTACAGTTTGTTATGAACGCACTTAAATGAAAATGATTCTAAGTCGCTTACATTATATTATTTTGCATTTCATATACTCAGCCCAAGCCATTAGATCAGTTTTAGAAACTACAACGTTTATTGAATCATTTGGTTTTCAATGTTTTCAGTCGTGAACAGGGTGTGGGTGTAGGTGTATGGGTGTGGGTGTGGGTGTGGGTGTGGGTGTGGGTGTGTGGGTGTGTGGGTGTGGGTGTGTGGGAGTGGGTGTGTGGGTGTGTGGGTGTGGGTGTGGGTGTGGGTGTCGGTGTGGGTGTGAGTGTGGGTGGTTGTGGGTATGGGGTGTGGGTGTAGGCGTGAGTATGCAAGATACACTCACGAGACACCCACACCCACACCCACACCCGCACCTACACCCGCACCTACAGCCACACCCACACCCACACCCTCAATGAATTACTGAAAATTTTACCATTATTTCTTGGCAATTCATTATAATGCATGAAAAAATTGCGAAAAAATGTATTAAAATGCCTTGGAGTCATGGAAATTGTCAATTAATTGAAACATATTTTTTTCTCAAAGTTTTCATGCATTATAATGAATTGGAAAGAAATAATGGTAAAATTTTCAA
>CAJNOP010003638.1:0-12463 GCA_905250075.1 Rotaria sp. Silwood1 | reverse complement strand
TCTTCCTCACCAATTGATTGTAATCGAAACTTGAAAAGCATCAGAAACAAGTATAGGAAAATTTTGAGTATGGAGGTGGGTGCGAGTATGAGTGAAGGTGAAACAAGAACAACACACACCGTATTACTTATAAAAGTAGTCTCTTGCGCTAAAAATTTCAGAAGAAAAAAAAGGTGAAAAAATCAAACGTACATGAATTAAGTTTGCCAAAAGATAATGAAAGCATTTATCAAAATCACTGATCTAGATCCAGTGAGGCTTTTTGAAGAAATGAAAAAATCCAGAGAAAAAAGGAAAAAAAAGTAGCAAGCCTTAACAATATCAGATACTTGTTCCAGAATGATCTGGATGTATATGACTGATACAAAATAGTCACCACATCACTCACAACCATACTCTACTTGTACGGATGCTTCTCACGCATTGAAAGAAAGTAGTTTTTTTGTCTTTCCACCGTCATGATGCTTCTCAGCCAATTCGTGCATGCATGAAGAAGTCGCTGTTCTTGCACAATATCGATGCATGTACATAGAGGAAGAATAGTGAATTTTCATTTTGCTTATTTTGATCAGACAGAATTCATAATTTCTTTTATTTTTTTTCACCATCATCTGCAATATGGAGAAACTACCTGATGAATTGTGGCTAATAGTGTTTAATTATCTACATAAATTCGATGTTATTCATTCTTTTCATGATCTCAATCTACGTTTTCAAAAATTAATTGGATCTTATGCATCGACTATTGATCTAAGTAATTTATCATTCAAATTATTTCTTCGTTTTTGTCGAGAAATACTTCCTATTCATGGTCATAGTATTCATCATCTAACTGTAGAAGGTACTCATCAGTTAAACATCTTTCGCAAGGAGCCTATATTATTAAAACAAATGGATTGTTTGTAACATTTAACATGGATTGGACGAGAATACTCGAGTAAACTTCTTGATGTTTACTTAGAACATTTTCCATCGTTAGATACTCTTGATATAAAATTGAATAACGGTGGACAAGAACTTGAAAATATTCTTTCAAATAAAATGTCCTTGTTAACACAATTGAATCTACTAGAGGGTAACAGCTATTACTTTGAAGATGTACGTATTTTAAGGCAATCTGATATACAGCTACCACGATTAAAAATATTAACAATTCAGACTTTAAATACGACAAAGGATTTGTATTATTTATTTAAAATGATGTTCAATCTGGAAGAGTTGAATTTATACATAGATCGTATTGAACCACAGTCGCTATTAAGCAGTGTACTTCCAAAATTTTTAACAACAGTGAGATTAGAACTCATCTGTACGTTAGATAACCAACAGAAAATGGAATTTTTACGAAATTTTTTATTCTTATTCCAAAAGCAACTGAAATCACTCAAATTATTCATTTACTCTACAGGCAAGATGTTCGTCGATGAATTACAAAATATTGTAAGAGCAAACTTTCCAAATATCGTATCTTTTGATTATGATGTAGAAATATTAAATCGACCGGCACAACCTCCAACATCAGTTTCAGATATGATAGCAGAGATCTGCAGAGCCTTGGCTCCTAAGATAACATTGCTATCCTTAAAAATTCGAACGAGTATTCTTCTGGATGTTGATGATAGAGATAGTCCACTAGAGTCTTTGCTTACAACTGATGGCTTATTACTTCCAAAACTACGTGTAGTTTATATTAATCAAAAATTTATGAATTCAGAATCACAAATAAGATTGTATTCCAAATTACTATCAATCTCACCTAATGTAACACGATTAAATGTGAATCATTCAAATTCGATGGCAACAATCGATTTGTTAAGGAAATTACCAAAACCAACGAAACTGATGATCAGAAACTTAAAATGCAGCAATCGTTACAAAGAATGTATAAACAAATTTCATGAAACATTCATTATTGAATTATCACAAATTTTACCAAATCTAACGAACTTGATTCTCTTTACCTCTATGGCTTCTAATAATGAACGTCAAACAATGTTAACACCGAAATCAGCTATTACATATTCAAAAAAATATTTTAAAAGTCTAATTCATTTACGTATGGAACTGAAGGTTTCCTACTGTCTTGAAAATACTGGTGGTGCCCTTAGAGTCCAAGGTATCGATCAAGACTTGACTGTGTACTTAAAAGACGATCAACATAAAACTTTATTGTATGAAACTATGTTTGAAGAGGGTCAACTGTACATCTTAGATGTTTGGTTTTAATTTGAATTTCGTTTCAAAGGAAGCATACTTATTACAGATTTTGCACTTCATATATCATTTCTTTTGCACTATTATAATTTTGTGTTTTATCATGGATATTATTTTTTAAATTATCTTATGTTTTATTCAATTCTATGATTTTCTGTATATATACGATAAGGTATGACAAACTATCCCATCGCTCTTCGCATGTATCTTCGTCTGTACAGTAAGAGAAAATTCTCACGTCGCATTCTTCTCTTGTGGGTGTGAGTATGGGTGTAGCAGCAAATCAAGAGAACATTTACATCTAGACACTCTGGTCTTTTCCTGAGATTTTTTATTTTTCATATTCAACTATGTCGATAAAAGTATTCCGTCTTGTCTAGTGATCAGAACAATATACTCTACACATTAAAAAGGAATCAGAAGGAGCATCAAACAGCATGCTTCTTATGAATTACTGTTGTTCTGTACATGTCATTGTACTTTTTGTTATTCTACAATGAGAGTATACCAGTTTCAGTAGAAAACATGTAGTTGAACGATAAGTTCAACTTCTAAACGTTCCATAGATATCAAGGTAGTATCGGAAGACAAAAGTTAAGGCGTTTACAGCAATCTGATAAAATAAATGGTGTTTTGATGACACTAGAAAAAGCTGCTAGCGCAATCTTTACAGAGAAAATGTAAGACATGAAGTAGCTGTTATTGATAATCACTGGAGAATTATTTTATTAGATTGATATTAAGATAGACTAATCCTACATTGTTTACTTCATTTCCAAGAATTGCAGTAAGCAAGCAGTTCATATATTCTCGTGCGATACTAGTGATATACAGTTTTTGATCGTATATTGGCAAAGTCGTCAGTGTTGCCAAATCTTGTGACGTTTACAGAAAAAAAATCCGAATTTTAGAAGATTTTCTGTAATCTTTCTAATTCCTAACTGTCTTCTGGGTTTTAAATATTTTCTATTTCACTTGTCTTCGGACATATTTTACAATATTTTATGATTCCAAAGAGATTAAAGCTTTTATTCTCGTAGTCTATTCAAAATAAAAATTATTTTCCTTTCTTCTTCCATTTACTTTCTATATCTGTTGCCAATCAATCATGAAATATTTATAAGAAGATTAATAAAATCGTGTATCAACAAAATTAATTCCAGTTGAATTACATATTTGTTCGAACTTATCTATATCTCGTATAGAAGCTTATGATTGTCGTTTGTGTAAATCAGAGTGTGGGTGTGGGTGTGGGTGTGTGGGTGTGGGTGTGGGTGTGTGGGTGTGGGTGGGTGGGTGTGGGTGTGAGAGTGTGGATGTGGGTGTGGGTGTGGGTGTGAGGGTGTGGGTGTGGGTGTGGGATGTGGGTGCGAGTATCTGAGTGTGGAATGTGAGTGGATGTGGTTGTGGGGGAAGGCAGAGCCATTACACTTATCAACACCAACACCCACACCCACTCCAGCTCACACCCCACACCCCACACCCACACACCTACCGCACCCACACCCACACTCACACCCGTCCACACCCCACACTCCACACCCACATCCACACCCACCCACACCCACACTCATCTTCTGTTCACCTACACTCACACCCACACCCACACACCCACACCCACACCACACACCCACACCCCACACCCGCACCCACACCCATACCGACCCACACGCACACCCCCCCCCCACACCCACACCCTCGATTCGATTCGGGTTTTTTTTCAACTATTTTGTATACGTTCGATTCGATTCGATAGTTTCGAAGTTCTATTCGGACTCGATTCTATTCGCCTGAGCCGAATCGAATCGAGTCGAATTATTCGGTAATTCGATTCGATTTCGGTCTCTGACCCACACCTTGTCATATGAAGGCAAGAAAAATTACATGTATGTAGCATACGCAAATCAACAACCAGAATGCCTTGTGCTATCACATCAATTCCATTTAATACGACAACAACTAGTCTATGTGTTGAACAGAATCTATTCGATTCCTTTTGTTCAAAAGATTTAGATTTATCTTGTTTAAAGTACAATACAACTATTACTATCCGACATTTAGACATCGCTGAATGACCTCCGATGATCTTAATACATAGCAATGATTCTCAAGAAATTATGAGATATCGAAAACCATCACCAATGTTTCCTCTCGTATAGTTTGGTTCTTGGTTGATTCGATTATCCAATTTCTAGCACAAACGATTTTCTCTGCATTAACAGTTCTATGAAATCTTGTAAAAGTAATGCAACGGGATCAAATAAGAAAAAAAAACGCTGCGAATAAATAATCTGATGAATATCTTTGTTAACATCATCACATATAGATTCTCTTTATTTTCTTTCCAAAAAATAATATATAAAAAAGCAGATAGTAAGCTATTAACAAAGTTCTTTCATATCATATCCTCAACCGTCTTCAGACAGGATTCTACCATTAAATTTTTCGTTGATTCCGTGCCACCATTGTTTCCAAATGACTTTCAATATCACTTGAGATTTCATTGTCGCAGAGATACAGTTCACTTAGTGTCTATATAATAAAATTGCAGATGTAAATATAAAATAGATGAAGAAATAATGACACTTACCTTATTATTTTGCAATCCAGCAGTTAGATGTTGTGCCCCTATATTTGTGATTCCATTGGCTTCGAGATTCAATGTAGTGAGAGTCTGTACAAAAAATTACAGATGTGGATATGAAAAATGAAAGAGAGAACGATACTGACCGTATTATTTCGTAATGCATCAGCCAACAATTGCACTCCTTCATCCTCGATTACATTGAATTTTAATTGTAGTGTGGTGAGTGTCTGTATGAAAAGGTGACAATGTGAGCACGAGAGAGATAAGAATAGAATCATACTCACTCGATTATTTCGCAATGCATTAGCCAGATATCGTGCTCCGTGGTATGTGATTTGATTGCTTCCGAGATCTACTGTGGTAATTGCCTGTATGAAAAAGCAGTGATTTCTATATGAGACAGATGAAAAGAAAATCAGGCTCACTGTGTTATAATGCAATGCATTAGCCAGATCGTATACGTGTCCGTCTCCGAATTGATTATCTGAGAGATTTAGCGTCGTGAGTGTCTGTGCGAAAAATGACAAATGTGGATATGAGAAAGATAAAGGGACAATGAAACTTACCTTATTACTTCGTAATGCATCAGCCAGATGAGACGTTTCATAATATCCTACTGCATTATTTGAGAGATCTAGTACCTTGAGTGTCTGGGCGAAAAATGACAAATATGGATTTGAAAAAGTTGAATGGATAATGAGACTTACGCTATTACTTCGTAATGCACCAGCCAGATAATCTACTCCAACAGCTCTGAATCGACTTTTTGCGAGATGTAGTGCCGTGAGTGTCTGCAAAAAACGACAAATGTGGATACGGCAAAAATGAGGGGACAATGAAACTTACCCTATTACTTCGTAATGCCTCAGCCAGATACCGTACTCCAATGTCTCCGATGTGATTAAATGTGAGATTTAGTGTCTTGAGCGTCTTTGCAAAAAAGTATAGATATAAATATAAGAACGATGACGAAAAAACGATACTCACCGTATTACTTCGTAATGCATCAGCTAGATATTGTACACCTTGGTCCCCGATTTGATTGTATTTAATGTCCAGTGTGGTAAGTGTCTGTATGAAAAGGTCGAGATGTGGATATGAGAGGGATAAATGCAGAATCATATTTACCCCGTTATTTCGCAATGCATCAGCCAGAATATTTATTTCAACAACTTTCAAATCATTGGACCAAAGAACAAGTGTGGTCAGAACCTATGTAAATAAATAGAAAAGTGGATATTTTAGCATTAAAAACAGAATGAGAAACACCGTGTTATTTCTTAATGCATCAGCCAGATGTTGTGCTCCTTTCTGTCTAATTGGATCACTTTTGAGTTTCAATGTCGTGAGACTCTATAGAAAAAAGTGAAGTGGATGTGAGAAACATGAAGAAAGAATTATACTCACCATGTTAAGTCGTAATGCATCAGCCAGATATTGTACTCCATCGTCTCCAATTTCACAGCGATTGAACTTCAAT
This sequence comes from Rotaria sp. Silwood1, assembly GCA_905250075.1. NCBI lineage: Eukaryota > Metazoa > Rotifera > Eurotatoria > Philodinida > Philodinidae > Rotaria > Rotaria sp. Silwood1. The sequence goes on along the minus strand of CAJNOP010003638.1, from coordinate 6,182 downwards.
GCGGTGAGTGTCTATATGAAAGCGTGGAGATGTGAAAGTGAGACATATAAAGAGATATTGAGGTTTACCCTGTTATTTTGTAATGCAATAGCTATATGTTGTGCTCCGAGAGCTCCAATGTTATTGTCTTCGAGACTTAATTTGACAAGTGTCTGTAGGAAAAAGTAGAGACGTGATAGTGAGACATATAAAGAGATAATGAGGGTTACCCTATTATTTTGTAATGCAATAGCCATATGTTGTGCGCCGAGAGCCCCGATGTTATTGTCTTTGAGACTTAATTTGACAAGTGTCTGTATAAAAAAGGAGATGTGAAGGAGTTGAATAGAGAATAAGAGTTACCGTGTTATTTTGTAATCCGTTAGCAAGATGTTGTATTCCTTCGTCCCCAATGCCATTTCTCCCAAGATGTAGTATTGTGAGTGTCTGTGTGCAAAAGTAAAAATCAATGGCATTTCCAGAAAGTTCGAGATGTGGTAGCGATTTCTGCTAAGAGCGGAACTAGGACATTTTCGATATGAGCTGATTCGACGGATATAGCGTACCATTAGAATCATGATCTACATCATTTTTTCTAAATAACTCAATCTAATCAAATGATTTATTTTGGCTTCTCTTGGATTGATTTTATATTGATGTTTGACAAGAAAAAAATTGACTACTAAGAAAATAATCTATGGAAAATTTAATTAAGATGAAGATGATATTGTCTGAAACTATACTACTTCGAAATGTAATCTAAAAGGAACGATGAAGAATGCTAAATTTCATTACAGTCGATAACGGCCATTTATTCCATGTTTGTTGATGTACTCACGTTTTAATTTTCACTCTTTCAAAGAGAACTATAAACCTGAAATAAACATATATCAGAGTGCTTTAGTCTCTCTAACAACAATGCGTAGAAGAGCACACCTTGTGTAGGAAAAAATGAGAAGAGTACCCAGATTGTTTTCTGTTGAAGCCCAACTCTTTATTGTTGAAATATTTTTTTGAACATTTATTAGTTACTAGGAATAACAATGTATATTTTCATTGCGTATTTACTCATGTTAATTATAAAACGGTAGTGGCATGGCCTTCGAAATTTCTCTTAGAGAACTGATATTTATACAGTTTGACGGCTTTGTCGATAATGTTTCATCCTCTCATATACTTATCTGTATAATTTTGAAAGATTTTATTGCCAACTCTATTTGGGAGGAGGTGGCTATCGTCGAAATGATGGATATGAAAAAGAATGATACATACCGTATTATTTCGTAATAAATCACCCAGATGTTGTGCTCCTTCGACTCCAATTCTAGTCCCATTGAGAATTAATGTGGTGAGACTCTATGTGAAAAAGTGGAGATATGAAAGCGGAGAAAATGAAGAAAGAATGTGAGTTACCGTGTTATCTTGTAATCCGCCAGCCAGATGTTGCATATTTTGGTCTCCAATGTCAATGTCGTTGACAACTAACGTGGTAAGTGTCTATTTGAAAAAGTAGAAACTTAGATACGAGAGAGAATGAAAGTTACCGTGTTATTTCGTAATGAATTGGCCAGATTTTGCACATCTTGTGGTGCGATTTTTCCGGAGTACACATAAAGTGTAGTGAATTTCTGTGTAAACAAAAGTGAAGATACGCAAATGATAGTGTGAAAGTTGTTGTGTTATAGTTTACATTGTAAATGAAATAATTTTTTTACTGAGTATGTACGAGTAACAGAATTATATGTGTTGATCTTCATATAAATTCCTTTTGCTAATAATTCGTGGTTAGTTTTCAGTTTGGACAAAATAAGGAAATAAAGGATTCGGTAATGATGTTGAATGTACTGAGGATCATACAGCTTTTGTTTAGAAATATTTTTAGCATAAAATAAACTAATTCATATTGAAAACAAGCTGGCGTAGAGCTAATATGAATTTTTTTTCTAAGATTTCCATAATAAAAATGAAAATTAATATCATATTCTAAATGAGCACTAAACTTAGAAGTGACTTGTGACTCTTTTTTAGGTACTTTTTCTTTATCGAAAAATTTACTCGTACTTCCGTCTACAGATGTTTGGATCAAAAGATGAAATTCATGAAAATGCTAATTTTGGATTGTCTCTGTTTTCCATTGTGTTCTACTGTCATTTTACAACTTTACAACTTGCTTATCATCGCTGAAACCTGGTTTTTGTAGAATTCAGTTTTTGAGCGAAATATTCTGGAACGTAGTATTGACGAATTTTTCGATGAAAAAGAAAGCTCTCATAAGTACTCATAAGTCACTTTGATTTTTTATGCTGATTCGGAATTTGATATTAATTTTCATGTTTGTTACGGAAATCTTAGGGAAAAGCTTATCAATGCAGCCTCTTACGGTGCTAAAATGTGGAACTCACGAACATTGGCATTCCTAAATCCATGGTCTATCCTTAGAAGCTTTGAAATTTAATTAAATGAGTAAACGAAAATTATCAGAATATTTACAATTGATAGGCGCGCTCTGAAGTTTTATTGTATTGAGACGGCTTTTGTTTAGAATTCTTTTTCTGGCAATCTATTCGAACTATTTCATATTATTGTAGTGTGAAAAAACTTTTTCATTTCGTGATACATCTTCCATGCATAAATCATTTTTCCTTAATGATATTATATATACAAGTTATGTCATAGAGAACAGTAAATAGCATTTTCATGTTCGTTTCATCAGTCCAACAATATATCAGCCTATTACATACATTGTCTCAATATTTCAGTAAATAACAGTAGAAACCATCGTGTCACTCAATGAACTTTCCAGTGTACAATCCTGGCCAAAAGTCCCTTACCCCCCTGAACTTTATCAATATTTCAAGCTTTTAGTTTCAGATTTTGGCCAGGACTGTATATTTGACATGAACTATCTATCAATAAAGACTGAATACGAATTATTCTTCTCATCCAACCTAAACTGCTACACCACTATCTTGTACTTGAGTTTTTGTTCATGCGAACAATGCTAAGAACAAAATATCATGTCATCAAAGATTCTAATCTGTATATTTTCTGTTAAAAGAAATAGTAAACAAAAACTGCAAAACAACTTCCCTGGTGAAAAATATCTTGTCAGCATCTCATAAGATTGTACTTTAAGATTCTTGAAAGATCTTGCTGTCCTGTACGATATTACCCTAAGATTATAGGAAATTTCATGCAGTAGTACGATCTGATGCTAGATTTCTAAGACTGCGTGTCTTAGTAAGATTTTCATACGACTTCGTCTTGGTCTGCAAGAACTGATTTCTGCTTTTTTGACCTGGGTACTACTTTTTCTAAAATCAGCAATTGAAAGAATCAGGATAAATATTTTATGAATTAGATGATGTTTTAAAAGTGAAAGAGATCTGTATCAATAATGAAAGTAGAAACTTACTTGATAACGGCGATAACTGTCGGTAATCATATTCCATCGTCGACATACATTACGAATTAAAAAGAAAATTGTCGATTTATCGAAATAATCCAAAATATCATGAACAATTTCGACCGGTAATGCAAAAACAGATGTAGGAGCTGGATTAGCCATAACTGTTGTTTTCTCTTTAATATTGTGTTTTGATACAATGAGTCTAGAATGAAACTTATGTTTATTTGTATCGATGCATTGGTATTACTGCAGAAGAATGATAGAGTCATTGTTTCTTAGGCTCCGTCCACACTGCGTGAATCAATACTGAATTAAGAAATGTAATTGGTGTTTCCAAGTAACAACACGAATCTCGTTGGTCAATTCAGTATTAATTCGCGCAGTACGGACGGGCCCTTACATAAAGAACGTAAAAAAAAGAATTCTATTGTTTCAACATGTAACTAATATTTCTCAAGTGATACGATGACCATATAGATGTCATGTGAGACAGGAAAATAACACTTTGACAAATTGTATTTTAACTAAGTGGCACACGCATCACAGCTAAATAAATGTCTATTAATCAAGATAATATATTTCATACATTGAACATTCCACTAGAATATTGTAAAATTAAGAGAAAGCATGAGTCGGCCTCACAGACATGTCATAATATCCATAAGCTGGGTAACGACAAGCTACACGTCAAGATATCTAAGGAAATGGATACCCACAATTTTTAGTGCTTACTCTAAAACTTGAGGAAGTTGAGTGCTTTTGGTGTAATAAGATGGATATCCAAAATTTCTAGTGAGTACCCTAAAACTTGAGGAATTTGAGTGCTTTTGGTGTAATGAGATGGATATCCAAAATTTTTAGTGGATACCCCTACAACTTGAGAATTTTGAGTGCTTTTGGTGCAACGAGATGGATACCCAAAACTTTTAGTGCATATCCATCAAACTTGAGGAATTTGAGTGCTTTTGGTGTAACGAGATGGATACCCAAAATTTTTAGTATATACCCTCAAAACTTGAGGAATTTGAGTGCTTTTGGTGTAACGAGATGGATATCCAAAAGGGTGTGGGTGTGGGGTGTGGGTGCGGGTGTGGGTGTGGGTGTGGGTGCGGGTGTGGGTGGATGTGTGGGTGTGGGTGCGGGTGGGTGTGGGTGTGGGTCGGGTGTCGGTGTGGGTGTGAGTGGGTGTGGGTGTAGGTGTGGGTGGGTGTGGGTGTGGGTGTGTGTGAGTGTGTGGGTGTGTGTGGGTGTGGGTGTGTGGGTGTGGGTGTGGGTGTGGGTGTGGGTGCTAATCTTCCATATATCCAAACCTACACCCACACCCATATCCATGTCGTTACACCAAAAGCACTCGAACTCCTCAAGTTTTAGGGGCATGTACTGAGAATTTAGAATATCGATGTCGTTACACCAAAAGCACTCAAATTCCTCAAGTTTTAGCGGTATGCAATAACAATTTTGGGTCTCCATCTCGTTACACAAAAAGCTCTCAAATTCCTCAAGTTTTATGGATATGCACTACAAATTTTGGATATCCATCTCGTTACACCAAAAGCACTCAAATTCCTCAAGTTTTAGGGATATGCACTAAAAGTTTTGGGTATCCATCTCATTGCACCAAAAGCACTCAAAATTCTCAAGTTTTAGGGGTATGCAACAAAAATTTTGGGTCTCCATCTCGTTACACCAAAAGCACTCAAATTCCTCAAGTTTTAGGGATATGCACTAAAAGTTTTGGGTATCCATCTCGTTACACCAACAGCACTTAAAATTCTCAAGTTTTATGGATATGCACTATAAGTTTTGGGTATCCATCTCATTGCACCAAAAGCAATCAAAATTTTCAAGTTTTAGGGGTATGCAATAACAATTTCAGATATCCATCTCGTTACACCAAAAGCATTCAAATTCCTCAAGTTTTATGGATATGCACTAAAAATTTTGATTATTCATCTCGTTACACCAAAAGCACTCAAATTTCTCAAGTTGCAGGGATATGCACTAAAAGTTTTGGGTATCCATCTCGTTACACCACAAGCACTCAAAATTCTCAACTTTTTAAGAATATATCAATGTTTTAAAATGTCGATACCCGAGTTCCGGATATTATGACATCCCTCCTCATGATAGTCTTTGTTGAAAATTTCTTAACTAATGCTTTTTAAACATTGTTACGATGATTAGATAGCGTTAACAGATCGTATAGAATGCATCTGACAAATAAGTAATGCCCATATTATCATGAAGAAAATGACAAACATTGTTTCTTTACATGTTTTCATCTTCTTACGACAAGTAAAATGTTTTCTCTTTTTACGCAGTAGGATTTCTCTCTTGCCTCTATCTAATACTGTGATATCCAATTTGTCTTTCAACGCCCGTTCTTACATCACATCATCACAGTATTCGTTTCATAAAATTCATCAGATTTTCGGTACTGAATCGATGAGTATAACTGAGCAAAAACAGAGCCATCAATTTGACACATATTGATGAATACAAAAAGATTATTCAAAAGTAAATCGAGCTTGCAATCGAACATTGTCTTTATTGAAGAAATATTACTAGCTCTCAGAACTTTTGACCCTCCTCCCCACATATATATATATATGGCATATTTGTCATTATGACGACAGACGTTTCTTTTTCTCTTCAATTATGCATTCAAAATAGCATAAAGTTCTATTAACCCTTTCGTTACATAATTTTTTTTTCTGCATTGAAATCGAGTAAAATATTAAACTAGCTTTTTTTTAGAGATAGGGACCAGTAACGAATTGAGAAGCGGATGAAG
>CAJNOP010003637.1:0-12468 GCA_905250075.1 Rotaria sp. Silwood1 | reverse complement strand
AGAATATGGTGATGACTCATGGCGATTATGTAACATTATTGCAGATGATGACACATGGATTACTCATAGATAGAGTGGGCACAAGTTAATTAATGCAAACTGAATTAGTGAAGGTGAATCACAAATGGCTATTGTTCGCCAAGGTAGATTTCAGCCAATGGTTTTGTTTTCCATCTTGTCAAAATAACATAGTTCCTTTTTTTATTGAATGTAGATAAAGGTAAAACTATAGATCACAACTATTATATTGAAAATTGCTTCAAGTCTGTTATTAATGAAATATGGAAACAAAGAAAGTCATAAAATGCAACAGGTATAAAATTGCTGCATGACAATGCTCGATCTCGTACTCATTCAGTTACTATTCATTATTTAACACGAGAAAATATCTATTTAATGTTGTATCTAAAGTTTTCACCAGACATTAAACGGTGTAATTTTTGGCTAAAGGATTACATGCAGAGTGTGAGATCTTAATGTCATTTATACTTTATTTGGATAATTGTATCTAAATCCCAATTTTTCTTTACGAAAAAACGTAACGCTATGTATAGAATGATAACACGCATTGAAAAATTCCTAATAGAAAATCCCCTAAGCGATGAACCAAGGAAGAAATCAGCCATAAAACAACACGAACGAAAAAAGAATAGAACGAAAGGAGGAATTCCAACGTATATGAAATGAAAGGAAAAACGTTGGTGCAGGATTAACAATAAGAGAAAAGAAGACGAACATAGGTTCATATGTATAATCATATGGAAAAGAAGGAAAAATTCTGATGATTGTATCGGAAGAAGATGCAAGTCATAACAAAGTGTAATTTAACTGACCGAATCCAACGTAATTGAAAGTATCCGAGAAGAAGAATCAACAACAAACATTCGGTTAATTGTTAGAAAGGGTAGAGCTTCATGTAAATAATTATGGCAACTATTGTGAACATTTATTAAAATACAGGGCATTCCAAAAATAGTCGCAGTGACACTTTATTACTGTAGAGTAAGCTTTAAGGAACGTTCGTTTTATATGCAGGGACAGTACAAATGATGCTTTATTTTTCTATGGTATTTGATCAATATTCAGTTAATGTCATAATAATTAAATTTTGTTAGATATATTTCTCTATCATAGGTGACGGTTACGCTAATGCTTCCTAAAAAGACAGATTGTTTTTTTTTTGAATAACCTCTGATAGAAAAGATATAGAGCTGAAAAGTTATGTAACTTAGCAGAAAAATACAACCTAAATGTGTTTGAGTAATTGATGATTCAGTGCACATCATTTTTTTATTTATTGAAAAGGCATAATGCTATGGATACATCACTCTCCGCTTCATCAACACAACAATATTGGGCAATGCCTTTCGAAACACAGTTCCGCCACACAATGTATAAATGTAAAAGGGTATGCCATTCGATATAAAATAAGACAAAATAGCTAAATCGTATACGAAGGCATTTATAGCCTTTTCAACCGGAGATCCATTGTCTCCTGAGAAAGATGAATAAAATTTGTCAAGAGACAATGGAAAAGTAAGAATACTGAGAATCAAAACTTGAACAAGAAGCATTCGAAGAAGACTACGATCTGTCTTCTGTTTTAATTTTCGCTCTGTATTTCCATAACTTGATTCTGATGGCTTATTCATCGTAGACATGATAGTCTGTAACTGTAATGATTGAATACGACGTTGAGATTGACGTACATTTGAAATAGTTAACAAGCCTAATAAAATCATCAGAAATAAAGGAAGTATAATCGTCATTACAGCAAATGATAAATCAGTGATATAACGACATGCGACTGTTTTACCATAACATTTCAAAGGAGTATCCATTAAATTTGCTTCATAACAATATAATTGTTGAGCATACAGAAGAATTGAAAAAATGACAATAATCATTGTCCATCGTTGAGCATTCTTTAATGTGCTTCTTTGTCGACGATGAACATCGATACTTGATAAAAGCCATCGATCAATCGTGGCTAATACAATTAACCATACAGCAATTGTTCTCGTTGAGAATACAAAAAAAAGTGGAAACCTCGGATTTAAATCCGAGAGTTATGTGTACTTCAAAAAGTGAATGAGACAAATCGGTCATCCTAGAATGTGCGGATATAAAAATTAGCCTGGTAAATCCTTTCTATAAACATTTGAATTCTATTGGCTACTACTCAACCAATAGGATTTCGGAGTGAACACAGCTCAGATTTGGACTCTTCGCCTTGAGTTATCCTAAAAAACTCGTTTTTTCTATAATTTGATTTCTATTGGTCAGTGCTCAACCAATGGGGCTTCGAGTGAAGTGGATTACAGATTCGAGTTCTTCATCCTAGAAAACCTCGAAGTATTATCTCTGTGATCGGAAGATAGAGCTCGAATTGTGGATCGATTAGAGCGCAGACAAAAACAGAACCGATTTCCTTTTGTTTATCTCTGCAATAGGTGAGCTAGCCTTGTTGTTTCTTTATGTTTTATATACCATTTTGTAGCTCGTGAAATTCTCTATCGAATGGTGTATAATAGTTGGGGTTTTCTTTGACTATGGTAGGGAAAGTGTTTTACGAAAGTGGGGATGGGTCGATTTTTCTATAGGAAGCCATAGGGACAAAATGAGTATTTTTGGCAATAACTCAGGGACGGCTCGGCAAATTATTCTCATCTTCGAACTCGACCGAGATATTGTTGAGACTGAACTGTGTAGAAAATTTCATCGCGATCGGACTCTCCTTTCAAAAGTTATCATGTTAACGGCCGGCCTGACGGACGGACGGACATACTGACCGATTCTAGAGTGTACTCACTTTTTGAGTACACAAAGAGTGAAGATAATTGAGTCCTCATAATATAGGACTCGGGGACCTAAGAGCACCCTCACAATATAGGACTTGAGGACATAAGGGTACCCATATAATATAGGACTTAAGGACCTAAAGGTACCCTAATATAGGACTTGAGGACCAAAGGGTATCCGTATAACATAGGACTTGAGGACTTAAGGGTACCCTTATAATATAGGACTTGAGGACGTAACGATACCTCCTTAATATAGGACTTGAGGACCTCAAGGTCCCCCTATAATATAGGACTCGAGGACCTAATGGTACCCTTATAATACAGAGACTTGAGGGGAAAAAAAACCCCCCCCCCCCCCCTCCCCGCAATATAGGACTTAAAGACGTAAAGGTACTTAAACACGCCCCTCCTCCTCGGAATAGGTCAAAATTGGTATAGGAAAAAGTGAATGAAACAGATGAGTCACCCTAGAATGTGTGGACATCAAAATTGTCCTGGCAAACCCTTCCTGTAAACACTTAATTTCTATTGGCTATTGCTCAGCCAATACGATTTGGAGGCAAATACAGCTCAGATTTGAACTCTTCACCTTGATTTACCCTAAGAAACTCGTTTTTCCTATAACTCGATTTCTATTGGTCACTACTCAACCAATGGGATTTCGAGGCGAATGGACCATAGATTCGAGTTCTCCATTCTAGAAAACCTCGAACTATCATCCCTATGATGGGAAGATAGAGCTCGAATTGTGGATCACATAGAGCGTGGACAAAAACAGAACCGAATTCCGATTAATTATCTTTGCAATAGGCGAGTTAGCTTTCTTGTTTCTTTATGTTTTATATACCATTTTGTAGCTCGTGAAATTCTCTATCGAATGGTGTATAATAGTTGGGGGTTTATATGACTATGATAGGAAAAGTTTTTTATGAAAGCAGAGAAGGGTCTATCTTCTCATAGGGAAAAATGACTATTTTTGCAATAACTCAACAATGGCTCGGCAAATTCTTCTCATCTTCGAACTCGACCAAGATATTGTAAAGACTAAACTGTGTAGAAAATTTCATCGCGATCGGACTCTCCTTTCAAAAGTTATTGTGGTAACGGCCGGCCGGCCGGCCGGACGGACACACTGACCGATTCTAGAGTGTACTCACTTTTTGAGTACACAAAAATGAGAAAATTATATGGTTAGGTAGAATAATTGATGTTTTATCGAACAATATCAATACGAAAATCTTTTGAAATCTTTTCAAATACAGTAAACTGGGGTGTGGATGTGCATATGCTTTAGGACAAGACTCACAGCTACACCCACACCCTCACATCCCACACCCACACCCACACACCCCACACACCGCATCCTGCCATTTCGTTTTTTTTTGTGACAAACTTCATAGCATCAGTGAGTTCATTTACATGTCACAATCTAGACTTGCATCAAACCTGAACATTTGAATTTGGTGAATTTACTTTAATATTTGTTGACTCAGGTTTGAGCACTTTTTCCAACCTCATCTGCACATTTTCAAAATATTATCTGATGCATAAATAAAACAATAAAAAAAAAAGAATTTGTCTTCTATATAAGCATTTACCTAGTAAAAAAACTGTTAGTTGAGTTTGAGTGTTATTTGTGACTTATGTCGGCCAATCCGATCATAAGCGAGCGGTATTATCGAAAAAAAAAACTCAACCCTAGAATCAATCCTCATTAGAGATTATATGACTTTCTAAAAATTTTAGATTATCAAGTATGTTTTAATTTGTTCCCTCTTATATACAAAACCCTAGTTCTTCTGAGTTGTAAGCATCGTTCATTTACTAAGTTTATTATAATTTGCTATCAAGAGGGTTTTTCCAAGTAATAAACTACTAAAGCACTTTCTTTTTCTAAAGATACTTGACATATAGGTATATGTGTACTACACTATAACCAAACAGTGAACTTTTTCTTAAAAGTCTTAAGATTTTACATTTAAAGTAATTCGTACATTGAGATGAATATCGAATGAACACGTTAAAATGAGATATTAACTGACAACCTTATTATTTTTTGTCTGGAAGGATTTAAAAGTTGAAAACAATTTATCGATGATAATCTGCTTCACACCTTTGAGAGTAGTTAGTCATGGTAAATATATATAATACATAGTTAATAACTGTATGAAGTATATGAAAAAAATTGTTGTCTCATTTTTTCTCAAAAAAACATTATAATGGAACAACTACTTTTTATTGTGTTAATTCATAGTTTTCAAAAACTGAAAACTTCATTTTCCAGAAATCTTTTGAGTAAGAAAGGCGGAGTAAGTGCATATAACCAGTATGGAGTGCCAGCCAGAGATGAGCGAGCCGCGGTGTAAAACCGCCCCGTCCCGCCCCGCCGGCGGGGCGGTGCTAAAACTTGACGGGGCGGGGCGGTGACGGTGTATGACGAAATTTCGCGGTTTCCCCGCCTTTGTATAACCTTGATTTTTTAAATATACTCAGACCTTTAGAGACATCTTTTTAAAATTTTAAAATCTTTTCACAAAACTAATCAGTAAAAAAAGACTTGTTAGCGCAGCTCCAGAGGAGCTAAAATGTGGAACTCACATATATTTTTTTAATTTTTTGTCCTGATGCCTTATTTTTAAATTGTAAAGTACCTTTTTTCCGAATACGTATGAAATCATTGATATATTATATAAAAACTAGAGCCTTTTATGCGCTGCTGAGGTCTGTAATGATGGGAGTCAGAGTTACCAGATCGAAAATTAAAAAATCAGAAAAATTTTTCTAAAAATTGGGAAAGTCGGAATTTTTGTTCTCGAAATCGGAAGAAAATCAGAAAGTATTTTTCCATGCTTAAATAACTAGTCTATATATTTTCGATAGCTTCAATATCCTTTATCTTGCTTCTGTTCATCTTTTCGAAGCAATATCAGAAATGATATTTCATAAAGAATTAAAGAAAATATCGATTACACAATTTACTCATGATTGAGAAATCTACATAAGTAATTTGAACAGGATCACATTATTTTTATCAAAAATGCTATAACCAACTTGACGAAACAATAGAATCAGTATTGTAAATTCATACACACACATGCATTTCACAAAACTTATGCAAAAGAAAACTAAGACTTATTCTGTATAATGTTCGTTTTTGTTCATACTTTTTTATTAGCTCGAATACTCTTCAAAATATCAGGTTGAGGTAACAGATATTCATAAAAATGTCCACAAGTATAAACAGAACTCATTCCGATTTTCAATTCTGCAACAGCTAAATTAGTACCCATACGATTATGATTAGTTTTATGATATCTGTGATGAAACAAAAAAAGCTCAGAAACGAAAATATTCTTAATTAACACTATAGTAAAGGAACAGAGAAAGTTAGTTCATCGTGATAGAACACTGGATCTTAATTGTCTGTAAAACATCATAGTTTTATTGAAGGATATGCTTTCAAATCACTGCAGTGTGGTTTGTTGAGTTCATGACGCTTCACTACCCGATAACTATGGTGAAATAGATCGCTATATATGTGTGGTATCGTGTCATGATTAAACTATTCTAGAATGTCCTAAGAACTTGAATTCCCAAATAAGACTTCGAAAACCGGAGAAAAATTAGGAAATCTGAAGGCGATCGGAAAAATCGGAACGTCGTTGGAGAAACTTTCAAAAAATCGCAATTTTTCCTGCCGTATTGGAAGATCTGGCAACCCTGAGTGGGGTGTCTGTAATGGAGTGGGGGAAGGGAGAGAGCCGCCAAACCTCGAACTTAAAACTTACAATCACTATTTTATTCGAAAATATACTTGAGTTCCACAAAATGAGTGACTGTATTATAATTGCCTTTCATTTTCATATATTTATTTTTTTCTATTTCGGAACAATGTTTATGGATTTAAAATATGCCTCTTCATCTCATGAAATGAAATAGCCATTATGAAAATTTAATGAAAAATTTGTCAATAAATAGTTTTTTAAAACATATTTTTGACGGGGCGGGGCGGGGCGGGGCGGTGGCGGTTTCAATGCTAAACAGGCGGGGCGGTGACGGTGCGACTTTTTTGCTGACTCGCTCATCTCTGGTGCCAGCTATATGTACACAGGGTGGATATAATTGTTCTCTTCATCCCATATCTACACCCCCATCCCCACTCCCACCTATCTGTATTTATATCGTAAACTGATATCCGTATACGAAAAACATCAAGTCTTCGTAAAGCCACTGGTTTTTATCAGTTTACTGCCGTTCACGGATTGTCCATGCTGATCTGGGATCGATTAATTGTTTTTTGCATATTGATTAACAGAAGTATACATTTTCTACAACAAATCAACTAATTACTTCAAAATGAAATATTGTCCTTCAAAAAATAAAATAACGTCAAATATGCTGGGTACAACGTTTAACTTACCTGAATTTCGCCAATAAGACTTTCGCCAACCGAACATTCGCCAATGGTGAGAGTCCACTGTACTTTCGCCTATATACCCTCCTGAGTTTCACTAATTGGCGAGAGTCCACTGCACTTTCGCCAGTGCACCTCCGAACTTTCGCCATTGGCGAATGTACAGTTGACGAAAGTCTTATTGGCAAAATTCGGGAACCCCCGTATACAACTGTGTTTTTAATGCATGTGATGATCGTAAAGCAACATATTGATCGCTATTATCTTTCTCGTCATCTTTACATTTGAACAAAAGTCACTCATATATTTAATTGAAGGATCAATTGACACTAGAGAATCTTTTCGAGGTGTCGTTGATGTAAAACGATCATCATCATTAAATAACAACATTCCTTTTTTTATATATTCAATGCATTCTTCTCGTTTTTCCGCCAAGTAAATGTTTCATTTTTCAAGTTTTCTAATTTAAAAATGTTGCCATCAGATCAATTGGATGGTGCTGAATCTTTTCTTTCAAAATTTGTTTTGTCCTTTGATGAAAATATGCAAATTCTGAATCCAGAAAAGTTAAACACAAAGAATATGAAAGAACATTTAGAATTACTAGCCTTTATCTAGTTTTGAAAATTATAAAATTATATTGATTTTTTCTTACCAAACCGAACCGAACCGAAAAAATCTCTAATCGAACTGAACGTAACTGACTGAATTTTTAAAAATTCCTAACCGAACCGGTTTCAGTTTCGGTTCGGTTAAAAACCAAGCCAGTTTCATCTCTAATCCATAATGGCAGATACAATTATATTTTATTTCGAAATCAAATCCAAAATACTTTCATTTCTCTATCTAAGTTTTTCACATAAGAAATAATTTTGGAAGATAAGAAGAACTTATATAAAAGTATATAGTAAAATATGTTGATATACCTGTTAGTCTTTTTATTGTAATAGTCTATTGATGAGACATCATCTACAACTATGCTATTGAATAGATTTCATTTAAAGAATACTTTAAAGTAAAACAAGATTGTTGCATGTAACCTTTATTTAGATTTTTTTCCACATCACGTTTCGAAAGAACATCAAGAATGAGTTAGAAATATTTTGAGATAAAGACAAAAAAAAACAAACTTTATTTTTAATTCGATTATATGAAGCTTATTATAGAATGAGTCAATAAAACATAATATTGAACTTAAAAAAATAATTAATCTAATCGAAATTTTTAATAAACTTCTGATTTATATCATGTTCAAGATTTTATCTAATAGACTAATTAAGACAAAAATTTTCGTGTCATTAAAAATGTCTTTCTCAAAGAGAGACAAATCGGGTGTCAAATGAATCAACACGCGATATTTTTCTTCTCATACAATGATTTAGTGTTTCTATAAAAGAATAATTGTCATTTTGATAAGCATCCATGCATAATAATCAAAATAAATGCACTTTCATGATTTTTATTTATTATTTTCATTATCTCGGATGAAAAAAAAACTTTATTTTGCCTGATGAATTATCAACAACGACGCAGATTATATTTAATTATTAGTGCAAGCAGGTGGAATATAAAAAATTTTTATCATTTTCTTTTCTCGTAAAATATCAAGTAAAAATAATCTTTTATTTTTCTTGAATCAAAACATTTTATTATTTTTTTACTGTTATGATAACTCATACAGCAATATTTTGGTCATTTCTTATCTGTCTCATTCCATCCATTATTTGTTCATTATTTGTTCTATATCATCTTCTATTCGATCGAACTTTACGTCATGGTCTTCATAATCATGTTATTATTATTGTTCTCATTATTGGTCTTATTTGTGACGTGACACTCTATCCATGGATGCTTTATTACTATCGATATGACGGTAAATGGAATAGATCACCTATCTTTTGTATCATTTGGGTATTTATAGATTGGGGACTTTATATAACACATACAGTACTTTTTTCTTGGGCTACAATTGAAAGACATATTCTTATATTTCATGATCAATGGGTATCAACAAAAATAAAACGTTTTTTTGTTCATTATCTTCCTTTGATTGCACTTCTTTTCTATTGTCTTATCTTTTATTTGGTACTCGATTTTTTTCCATCATGTGAAAATTTATTTCTTGATTTCAATATAATATGTGTCTATTTGTGTGTAAGACAAATTTATGCATTAACTATGTGGGAGACGATAGGCCATCAGATAATACCTGTTTTAACAATTCTTATATTCAGCATTGCTTTATTTATGCGTGTTTTATGGCAAAAACATCGAGTGAATCAACCAATTCAATGGAGAAAATATCGAAAAATGACAATTCAATTATTATCTATTTCATTTCTATATCTTATATTCTTTTTTCCAGCAACATTTATGACACTTATGTATATGTGTGGTTTATCATATGAGATAGGTGCTGATTTTTATGAATATACGAACTTTTTCAGCTATTATATGATACTATTGTTACCTTTTGTTTGCGTTTTATCATTACCTGAACTTCGAACTAAATCCATGAACATCTTACATTTACGAAGACAAGTACGACATATTGTTCCTACATAAAGTAAGAGAATTGTTGAACATAATCGAACACACATACAGTAGACACTATTATTTTGTGATCATTGTTGTATTGTAATTAAAACTAAATTAAAATAAAACTATATATTGAGCACTAGAAACCGGAAGTTTTTCTTTATTTATATTGAATGAAGTAAAGGACAAAAATCTTAGAATAAAATGAAGTGAAATATCTTCAATAAAGTCTAATGAAAGAATTCTAACCTAGAAAATACTTTGAATAAATGTAATGCAAAATAATGAATGTGAATATTTATTCATTAGTTACAAATACAACTGACTGTAATAACTTTTTTTTTTGATGAGAAGTAATGAGTAGAAATTTATAATGATTGAGATTTTGGTTGTGTATTATATTATTGTAACAAACACTGTCTACGTAAAATATAATCAAGTGACGCGATAACTTACTTTTCTAAATAAAAATTTCATGTCAATTTGATTGCTTAATAGATCTTGAATGCATTAATGTAACTGAATTTATTACATCTTTCTTAACTATTGATAGTGAAGGAGTAGCATCAATAAAAGAGTTCGAAGAAAACTTGTTTGTAATAATTGCTGAAAAAAGTCATATGAAACAGTTTAAATGAATGAAAAGAATATTACACATTTTGTATGTTGATTATAAAATAGGATTGAATTGTTGTAGATTAAATATAGGCTCTAATTTTTAATCCATATCATAATATTGATGAACATTTTCAATTTAATTATCATACCTTTTGTTATAATAGTGTAGATATTATTATATTTTTTGTGAAAGTTGCATATGTTTATTGAAGAAAAATAGAAAATTGAAGTTTACATTGAACATTTTTCGGTTTTCTCCTATCCCAACAACTGAGATCAGAGATAAATGAGTGCAGTCAACTAGAGATCGTTGGATCCAAAATTTTTGAATCTGGACCCGGATTCGAACCCGATTCATTGAATTTTTTTCAAATCCGGACTCGATGTATTGAACTTTCAGATACTTGGATCCTATTTAAAGAAATTTTTCGGATGCAAATCCGTTTGATTTGTCTACGTTAGAGCACGTCGGTGCAACTTTTTTACACCTGGATTCGATCAATATAAAACTTTAGTTCCGGATCCGGACTCTACCCGACAATTCCTATAGTCGACATCTTCCAACATCGATAAGCTCGCAGGGCTTGTTGTATGTTAACGTGACACAATCGCGATAAAATAGTATTGTGTTTGTAATTAACATAACAGATGTGAGCTTATTGCATTTTAATTTTAGGCAAAAATCAATCTTAACATCTCAGAATTCATATCGATGCAAGATAAGTGTGCTTTACGGTATGTTGTGCAGGTAAAACAAATGTGTTCCGTAGGCTAACACAAGCATTACATAAAAAAGGAAGAATATAAACAATATAGACTTTCAAAGAAGCCTCATATCCTATGTATCTATTTTTTAAAAATTTTATTGCTTGACATTTATAAATGAACTAAGGTTAATAAAATAGTTTTGATCATGTTGAATGAGGCAAGATATTTAGGATTGAACAACATTTCTCTGTCGAATTGTATCTTTCAATTAAATGAAATTTTTCTTATCATATTTGCTTAGAAAGACTCTTAAACAAACACTAGATGTTTTTTTTTCATAATATTACTAACAAGAAGTATCCGATCTTGTCTTTTTTTATATCGATTATTGTCAGTTGTTAATCTTTTAAGAGGATTATCGATTATGTCTATTCATTGCCGGTCATAATATTGACATAGAAAAACTGTATAGATATCTTGAAATAGTCGAAGAAAAATGCAAGGCAGATAGGAAAAGTTGAAGAGAAAGAGTGATACAAAATCAATAGACCAGGCTTATAAAAAGTCGACTATAGACTATAACGAGTTAGATTACGAAAGAAGTGACCTATGATGGTTTCTGAAATCGTCTTTTGTTATAGATAGTATCTTCTCAGTTCACATTTATTTCTATATTCTTCTTCTTATTCAAACATTTAAAAATTATTGTATCATAAATAGTATTTGTTGATTTATACAAAACATTCTATTTATAAAAGCTAACAAATATATTTGAAAGAATTGATTATTATTTAACAAAAGAAACATTGAATATCGTATAACTAAATATTATTTACAAAAATCTACTCGTTGATAACTCGATCTTTATAATAATAAGAACATTTTAAGAATTTCATTTTTCGAATGAAATTCTTATTGATAGAATTGAAATTAGTGTTCAACTATGAAAACGCTAAGATTTTAATCAATCAGTTTGATATCAATTTTATTTAAATAAATAACATTTAATAGTAACATTACTTTGTATCTTTTATGTTCAAACATTTTATTGACTAGACTTCTATCGAAGAGTGATATAAATTAAATCAATTAAAAGACATTTTAGAAGTTTTTTACTTTGAATGAAATCTTCCGAATTTTATTTTTCTGATTGGCTCAAATGAGAAAAATAAAAATATAAAAACTGGTTCAGAATTATTCTGATGAAGAAATTTTTTTTCGTTGTTTATCTAACAATAAACGTTTATCATCAAATAAAAATCTTTAAAATAGTTTTTCGAAAATTAATTTCGAAAATTTTATTCAATTAAAATAAAATATTTATTATAACAAATAGACAGAATTAAATAATTTATAATAAATTAGAGGATGTGGGTGTGGGTGTGT
>CAJNOP010003634.1:0-12479 GCA_905250075.1 Rotaria sp. Silwood1 | reverse complement strand
AACCAAGTTAGGGCAGATAAAGCTGCATGTATAGTAAAGTAGATGACACAAGATCGTCATAGAAGACTTTGGGTTCAGTGTTAGTTGACGAAATGTAAAAGGTTCTTTCATGCAGAGGACTCTGGTATTTCAAAAAATGACGCTACAGTTAATATCACTTGGGATTTATTATCAGTAGGTTGAATTTTATTTCTAAAGAAAGGAACCATCGAGTGACTTCCAGAATCAAGTGTTTAAACAATAGGATTCTTATTTATAGTTTCGATAGAAGTTGATACGCAGTCGAAAATAAGATCACTGCAGAGGTCATTGTCACCGCTGTAAGAAAAGGGATTAGATTTGATAGAACATTAGTTTCCGCAGAGTTTGTCTAGATTCTAGTCACTTTTATAGGACATAATGCATATTATTGTTAACATGAAATAAAATGATAAAACCTAAAACAGGCTAATAACACTGTTTTTTCAAAGAAACACTATTATTTTCTTGAATACATAGATTCTTAAATGTAAATCTGAAGAATTTAATGACAACTGCTAGTGTTTTTCATTTTGCACAAGTGCACAAATCGAACTAATACTAATACCATAGTCGGAAACTTCGTTTACGTTTATCAATGTCTTCCTAACGAAAGAAACCTAACAATGGATCTTGAGATCCAATTGAACTCGAGCGTAGTAAGACCGAACTCGAACATCAAAGCATGATTCGATCGAGTTCGACCTAAATTCAAGTCGTTAATTCTGAGTCCAAACTGAGTTCAATTTTATAAAATTCTGTATTGGTAGTCAAAATTGAGATTGGATTTCGTACACTATTCGTTAAATGGTATACGCCTACTAATAACACATTATTGGAATAGTAGAGTTTTCTATGTTAACAAACCTTTTTTTTATCTCATCAACAGCTAACGAGCTCTAAAGTTCTCTATGGCGATCCCTTTTTTAATGTTTATTGTATATATATACATAGACTTATCTGTTCAAACCGAATTCTCCTTAGTCTTTGGTTCGATGTCATTAACAGCATCCACTATTGGCTTTTAATAATGGTATGTCATATATATATATACTGGTGTCGCGACCAGTTCGGGGGCGAGAACGTCGGGGGGAGGAATGGGACGGTGACCCACCCCCAATGTTGAAAAATTTTCTTTGCTTCCCAGCAAAATTTCAACATTTTTTCGTTTTTTTTGCTCCCTAAATTTCAAAAGAATCTCGACCCTCTCCCCAATCTCGGTGACCTCGGGACACCCCTGTGAATCGGTCCTGAACTCTTTTTATCAAAACAGATACTGTAAATGTCATTTGATGGATATCAGACTAGTTATCTACTGGACACTGATCGAGTATTCATTCTTGATCGCAAACAGGCTCTTTATTAATCCATCACTCTCAGCACAATTGAACTCGATCAAAATTCACCTATTAAAGTCGAACTACATTATTGCAAGATTGAACTCGACTCGAACTCGAACATATAAGCTCGAGTTCAAGTCGAGTTCCAGTTTACATGTTCGAGTTTGAGTCGAGTTCGAGTTTACATATTTGAGTTCGAGTCGAGTTCAATCTTACAACGTTTGACTCGAAAACTCGAAGTTGTGTTCGGGATTGGTACATGTCTAGTTTGAACATTTGATTGAAATTAAAAGGCAATAACATTTGTCTACATTTTGTCTGTTTTCAGATGATATAATCAATTGATCATGCAGCATAATGTTTGACTTATTTATTTTTAAATATAATCATTTAATCAGCAATGATTGCTAGTTAAAGTCAACGATAGCAATGACATTTGTCATTTTATTGTATATTTCTCAGTAAATTCTTTGTCAAAAATTCCAAGGATTTCACGAATGATAAACTACTTGTAGTATGTAAATGCAAAAGGAGTTATTGATGCTATGAGAACTTTTCGGGCAGCTAGCTTATTGTTCCGAAAATACTCCAATTGTAAGGTATGGTCTTTAATGAGTGTCGTGGTCCTCCTCAGGATACATAAAAAAAATTGATTTTCGAATCTCAACTTGATACTTTGTACAGAAACAAGCCACAACGAGAATAGTGTTTTGTGAAAGTTTGAAGTCTTTTGATTTGTTTGTTTCAGCAAATCTACTGCTGTATTGAAACGATATTAAATAGATATTTTTACACTAGGATATCGGTGTGCGTGTGAGTATCAATATTCTCTTCATTCATACACACGCACACCCACATTCACACACCCACACCCACACCCACACACTCACACCCACACCACCCACACTCACACACCCACACCCACATCCACACCCACACCCCACACCCACCCATACTGACACACCTATACCCTGACTTGAAAGTTTCTGTTATAAACTTTTGACTATAATACTTTATAGTAGGAGAGTTATATACTTGTAACATCCTTTAATCATAAGCAATTGGTAACTGATTCCTTTTGGCAGTAATCGAAACGCATCTTCCTAGCTGCTGATTAATTTTTTCTAAAATCTTTCTATGAACAAGCGACACCCTCAATTCTGCGTGTACCAGCGACACATTTAAGAAGAAAGAGGCGGCATTGCGAATATTGCTTTAGGTTTTCGTGCAGCTTATTATTGTAGTATCAACTGTCGTCTATTGAAAATTTATTTTCTTTTTTTTTGATTCCTGCTTATTTTTCTTGTTTTTTCTTTTACCTCATTTTTATATTTTACTTGTGTAAGTGATGTATACTTGCGAGTATCATTCTTTACACAGAATGTCCTTCGTAGAAAAGAAAATCGATTAATAATCGATGTATGCCCGATTAGTGTTATCGAAAACAGGTGCATTCAAAGGGCACAAGTATGTAATTTTGTCTTAAATATTGTGTGATTACTAAGGCACTATAGAATCTTAATCTGATCTTTATTCAAAGGCTAGTCGCAAATAGTTCGTCATAAAATATCGGTAATCTTAATTTCGTGAACTAATTATGTAGACAAAAGTTAATGGTTCTTTTGGTGAGAACATTCATTCCCACAATTATTATTTGACTTATGTTTGTGTCTCGCTTTTGTTTGCTCCTGCTTGATTGAAAAAATTTTCCAACATACCAAAGTGTCCTCAATGAAATCATTACTCTCTTAGTTAATGTCAGCAGGCGTATAGCCGGTTCAGTCGGACTGGAATAGTAAAGACTGGAATTCCATCGGTTGAAAGTTTTAGTAGGTCTTGCTTGTTAACCGTTTTTGGTCATAAAAAACTAAGATTTCAGATTTTTTCTGTCTGATTGCGTAAAACGAGTGCTTGGAATATTTCATTTTTTATTATTTGTTATGAGACTTTTTTGGGGAGATCCATTATGATGAATGCCTTTTATATATGCTTCAAAACTATTTTATATTTGAAGCCACTTTCTTTGAAAATAGTTTTTTCGATGAAATTTGACATTTTTTCGCTGATTTTCAACATTGAACATGTGATTGCGATCGATCGATTTGCTATTTTCCACTGGTTCCAGATCTGAATGACAATTCTTGAATAAGTTGAATGATATATTTGCATTTTTTGCTAAAACTCGACTAGTTTTCATAAGTGTATAATGTATAATATTTTCTTTGCTTTGTTTCATTTAACGCCACTATTCCAATGAAAAGAGAAAGAGAATAATAACAATTTATTAGAAAACAGAAACGTTCAGTTTTCTCTTCGAAAAGTTCCTGGTTTGTACATAAGCAGCATTTTGATCTATTAATGCTTGTTGGTACCTTTCCTACTTTTCTTCAACTAATTAACCGCTGATAAAAGAGCCAGTCGATAACATTCATGGCAAAATAACTTCTACTCATACAATATCGGCAGGTAAATAAGTCTTGATCTATCCAACGAATTTTCATTTTGTTTGTTATTATATTTTGTATATATAGTGCGCGTTATTTTGGCGCCGTCTAATTTCTTTTTGAGAATGAAATAGCCATATTCTATGTTTGTTTCAGATCGTGATAGGGGATCATGGCTGAGGAAGCTGTTTATCATTCAAAAAAATATGACTATGAACCTGTAAGTAAGGTAAGTGCAAAAAGTTCGCGACATTTTCTTATCGATATTAATAGAAAAATTTCAAAGAACTTTTTTTCACATAATATACCAAAAGATGCAGCGTGAAAAGCTCTACAATTTGCATAAGACCGCTTTTATTACAGTTGCACTTTTTGTTTTCAAAATCGTCAAAACTTTGGACGACCAAATTTCGACGCTGCGAAAAGATAACACGAACGAGGAATTATCTTTTTCCTTATTTCATCTTTTCATCATCTGTATATATTGTAGAGCTTTCCACGCTGCATCTTGTGGTATATTTTGTTTTTTTTATACAAAAGCATATTAGGAGATGAAATGATGAAATAAGAAAAAAGAAATGTCTTTTCATGTTATCTGTTCGTAGCGTCGAAAATTGATCGCACAGAATTTTGGATTTTTTTGTATACAAAAAGTAGACAATTAAAATAAGCTTTCCTTGGTGGATTGTAGAGCTTTTTACGCTGCATCTTTTGGTGTATTTTGTTTTTTTTAAATAAAAGATTTCAGATGGTAAAGAGGAAAAAACGCATTGGCCGTGTATTGAACAAAGACTTTTCCGCAGCATCGAATTCTGGTGGCTCAGAATTTTTGTCGATTTCGAAAACGAAAAGTACAGCTGTAAAAAAAGTGCTCGTGTGTAAATTATAGAGCTTTTCACGCTGCATCTTGTGATGCATTTTGTTTTTTTTTAAATAAAAGATATGAAGTGATGAAACGATGAAATAAATCCATCTCGTGCCGAAAAAAAGCATCGTTTTCACACGGTCGAAATTTGACCGCATGAAGTTTTGACGATTTTGAAAACAAAAAGTGCAACTGTAAAAAAAGCGGTCTTATGCAAATTGTAGAGCTTTTCACGCTGCATCTTTTGGTATATTATATGAAAAAAAGTTCTTTGAAATTTTTCTATTAATATCGATAAGAAAATGTCGCGAACTTTTTGCACTTACCTTAGAATAACTTCAATCAATAAAATTATATCTTCAATTACTAAATACTTAGGTCATACCAAAAGTAGTGAGCCTCGCATCTTAATTTCCTATAGAGTGCTTGGAAACAATTTCTTTTTTTATGAAAAGATAGAGCGTCTTTTGCTGTATCTTTCTATGCTAGTTGATCACTATTCAACTAATATCATAATAATAAAATTTCGATGCGATTTGTTTCTTTCGCATATGTGCTGGTACCATGAATGCTCCTAAGTACTTTTCGAATAACGTTTGATAGCAACAATATAGAGAACTGCGGTTTTCAGCATTGGAAAGAGGAGATGAAGACGCATCGAATTGTATACTGCTGATTTTTTTAATACGATTTCTAAAGTTTTTTTTATTCAATTTTCTAACCGTGGAAAAAATTCTTTTTTTATGAAAATAAGAAAAAGCAAAAAACTTGATAAAAAATCATAGTTAGAATACGTATTATCTCTAAATAATTAAATTTAAACATCTGAGTCTTTCGCAGTTTGTAGATCTTCAAGTAGCGGTTTGAATGTGAACCTGATTATGCAATATTCACTGTAAATAACTCACGGGATAGGTTTACTCTTTGAAAGGTCAACTGAAAACCTTACAACAAACAGGTTAGCAAAATCAGCAATATGCGGTTCGATGTGTCGTCATCTCCTCTTTCCAACACTGAAAACCGCAGTTCTATATCTTGTTGCTATCAAACGTTATTCAAAAAATATCCACGAACATTCATGTTCATGGTACCAGGACACATGCGAAAGAAACAAATCGCATCGAAATTTTATTATTATGATATTAGTTGAATAGTGATCAAATAGCATAGAAAAATAGAGCAAAAGACGCTCTATCTGTTCATAAAAGAAGAAATTTTTTCCACGCACTCTATAGAAAATTAAGATGCGGGGCTCACTACTTTTGGTATGACCTAAGTAGAATTCCGAAGTATCTTCAGGGTGTGGGTGTGGGTGGTGGCTGGGTGTTGGTGTGAGTGGGTGTGGGTGGTGGCTGGGTGTTGGTGTGAGTGGATGTGGGTGTGATGTGATTCTCTGTGATGATGACCAGATAGTATACCCAACCCACATCCACGCCCGACATACATTCTTAATTTTCGTCTAGAACACTTAAAGAGTAGTCTTTTCCAGAGCGATTTATATGTTGAATCTAAAGTTACGGTTATCTAATAACAAAAAAAGTGACAAATAATAATTACAAACATGCATATCAATGTCAAAAATAATATGAAAACAAGTTTCCTCATTACCAATGAGACTGAAAAGATTGCGCTTGTGCATATCTAATTGGTTATCTAACCACTGAGATATTGATCATTAAATAGGTGAAAACTAAGCAGTAACGTTGTTGAGTGTTATAGTTAGTGGTAGGAAACAAGATTAATCCAACATATACCTAGACTTTGGTCTATTCAGAGGTGTAGTTTATGTGTTGAGTCTTGTTGGGAAATTTAAACCTTCCGAAATGAAGAATGATCTGAACAGGTTTAATCAAAAGAACTGCATAGTTAAAAATATGTCCGAAGTTTTGTTTCAAACGCGCATCGATTCGTATAGTTTCAATTTATTTTTGAAGGCAGGTGTTCCTTTGGACTAGTGTACGTAGTGAACGAGGGCGGTAGTTGATCTTCTGTTAAGCTAAAGAGGCTTTCAAAGCAATATATAAATTTCTTCTGAGACCGATGCAACGATACCCGCAGATGAAAGACGAAGGCTAAGAATATCCGCACAGTCAGATATGTTGAGTGAACTCTTCATGAAGAATTACAGATTGCTTACTCGCATAAATTGACTTCTCTAATACTACTTTAAGAGGCAATTCTTGTCAAGATATTGATCCATGTTCCTCAAGCACATAGCTAACTGAGATGCTCTTCGTTTTTCTAGGTTTTGCAAATCACAGTCTATTCGACTATCACCTGAAGGAAACAAACTCTAGCAGACCTATGTTTCGTTATTTCTATTTAGATGACCATGATTGGTCTACACGCTGCCGACTTTCTTTTCAACGACAAAGACGATCATCTTGAAATATTCAGTCTTATCTGGCTTGACACAAACGTACATGACGAAAAGAATCGTGCTATTCAGCCAAAGCTACGTTCTATCATTAATCATATCAAGCAATTTCAAGATGAAGAAGAGTGTAAACAATACATAGAGCAAAGACCAAAACATGAACGACTAGTGCTAATCATTAGTGGTTATTTGGGTCGACAAGTAGTACCTTCTATTCATAAATTTCCACAAATATCAGCAATTTATATTACTTGTACAAATAAGAGAAGCGATGAGGAATGGGCATATGAGTTTGCCAAAGTAAAATTGTTCTGAAAAGTGTCATTCATATTGTTTTGCCAGTTTAGGTGAAAGCTATTGTTATTGAACCAGAAGAATTGTTTTTTCAAATCAAAGCAGATCATAAGAAGCAGATGGAAATGCAAGAACCATTGTCGATCAACTTGTTCGCCACTAATGGCGACGAGGGGAAGTCTACAACAGGAATCAATGGTCAATTTGCTTTTTCTCAATTACTGAATGATTGTCTTCTTCGATTAAAATCCAATGAGATGGACAAAATAGAACTCATTTCTTGTTTAGAAGATGAATACAAAGGTAACTGTTTTGAACTTGCCAATTTGTGTGAATTTCAAAACAATTACACACCCGACAAGGCTTTATGGTGGTATACTCGTGAGTCATTCTTCTATAAGACCCTGAATGCAGCTCTACGCAAGCAGAATATTCATATGATTTTCTTATATCGTTCATGTATTGTCGATATATATCATCAGTTGCAACAGAATCAATCTCAGAACTTTGTTCGAGCTTATCGAAGCCAGTTGATGTCAATCGAAGAGTTGGACAATCTTAAACGAAATATGGGTCAGTTCGTTTCTGTCAATTCGTTTCTATCCACCAGTAAACAATATCGAATAGCTGATTTCTATATTGGCGATAGAACCCAAAAGATCAATTTAGAGCGAGTTCTGTTCGAGATTGATGCTGATCCTAAGGTGGTCTCGACGAAACCATTTGCTGTCATCAGCAAATTTAGCGATTTTCCTGATGAATTTGAAGTCCTATTTATGCTTGGTTCCATTTTTCATTTGAAATCTATTAGTCGTGATGAAGATCAAGTGTGGAAAATCGAAATGTCCTTGTGTGGTGATAATGAACATAAGTTGAAGGAAGTTCTTGCAGATATGAAGAAGCAAAATGGTACTGGAGAAACAAACTTGTGGACACTGGGTAAATTGCTATGGACGATGGGCAAACTTGACCTCGCCGAATACTATTATAATCTTTTCCTACAAGGACTTCCATCGAATGATCCTTCACTTCGCAGCTTGTACGTCGATCTTGGTGTGATAGCTTCGCAGAAAGGTGACTATGACAAGAGTTTGCAATGGCACCAAAAATCATTGGAGATCAGACAGAAAAATTCACAATCTGACAATGTTACGGAAGGTAAGACAATCAGAACTATTTGTAGATTTCAATAAACGACAATCAATCGCTATTCATCATCTGTACAATAGAGAGCATAGGTAGATAAAGTAATTATGAGCAACCTATCTTGGTATAGCTCTATTATCAAGTTCAACAGAATAAATAATCCTTTTTGTATTTTCCAATATACACTTCTCAATTGACAGTTGACAGTTGACATAGTGTAAGATTGATATTTTTTTATGAAAAGATCTGCCGTTCAGTTCTCCATAATGAGTGATCTTATTTATAATCGTAAGTAAGGGCCATCAGTTTACGAAATTTGATACAACTGGTTCATTCAACAATAACAATATTCCAACTCAACGGATTCGCATTTTTTTTAAAAAGTCGATTTTAACTGTGGAATCAGTATAAGTATTTCAATTTGACTCTTTTCAGTCGATAGGCTGAATAAATTTGGCATAAATGGACTAATTCAGAAATCTCATATGTGCATGACTCACTAGTCAATAACATTTATTTTATAAGAGAACCAGACATTGGACCAGTACCAGTACAGTAAGTACCAGTACAAGTACGGTGTACTTAAAAATTGTACTTTGTACTTAGTACAATGTACTTAAGTACCGCGTACTTAGTAAATTGTACTTAAGTACATTGTACTTAAGTATATTGTACTTAAGTACAATGTACTTAAGTAAAAGTACAAGTCTCGCTTCGCTACATATTTTGCTACCGACAAAAATCACTTTCGTAATCAAATGACATCTGTATTAAAAAGAAGATGAAAGTTTACATGAGCATTATTAGACTTTTATATCTTTTGGTATCAAAATCAATATAATTTCCGGTTTTGTAACCTGTAATGAGTAATAGTAAATTGGTAAAAGAGATATCAGAAACACATCTACAATCTGTTTGGTTACAATGGATGCGGGTGTAGGTATGGATGCGTGTATTGTCTTCACACGCAGTACACCCACTCCCACAGCCACACCCGATCCACATCCACACTCACACCCACACCCGCACCCCACCCACATCCACACCCACACACCCATCCACACCCAAAGGACATGTGCACTGCACATTCGAGCATCGAAGAGATTGTGCTGACAACTTTTTTTTTAGGTTGAGCTTAGTTTAAGACTACTAAAATGTAAAGTAGATAGCTCTGAAAAGTAAAGATGCTATATATGGAAGTCTTTGTGGATTCGAGTTTAGATACTTTTTTCTCAAGTCTTTTTCAGTTCTAGCCAGTACGATGAGAACTGGAAAAATGTTACAAACATTTCCACTGCATTTTCTTTAGTTTTAATATGAATTCCGGCGGCTAAGAATGGTCCACGAAGCAATGGAAAAAACCATTCCTATAACACCTCTTCTTTTTACAGAGAAGAAACACTTATAATCGTATGAAACGAAAAAGTAATCAAAATGAGAAACCCACCAAGTAATGTTCTCGAAAAGGGTAGACAGAGAGCATCGGTACTAAGTACAAATGTACTTAGTACCGGTACTAAGTACAATTGTACTGTAGTACGGTGTACTTAGTACATTGTACTTAAGTACATTGTACTTAAGTACATTGTACTTAAGTACAAGTACAAAGTACAATTTTTAAGTAAAAAGTACATGTACTTTTACTTCAAAATACGTACTGGTACTTAAGATTTCCGCGTACTAAGTACGAAAAGTACTAAGTATTGTACTAAGTATCCAATGTCTGAAGAGAACCAAAATTATTTCCATACAATTATCGCGTTAAATAATGTATGCTCTCTTTGACTATATTTTGTTAAAACAACCAAGCCTTTCGAAAGACTTTTTCTATGTTTCAAGGTTCTAGGAAGCATTAGTCATATACAGTGGCGTAGCCAGGAATTTTTGAGCCATGGGCAATTCATCAGCCGAACTATTTTGAGTTACGGGCGGCTAAGGGCAACCGTTATGATTTCAGAAATATCTATGGACAATAACCGTTCAAGCACTGCATAGCTCAATAAATCCATCGGCAATAACTTTTGGAGCTATGGGCAATTACCCATGGCCCTACTTCTGACTACGCCACTGGTCATATATAAAAGCTGCTCGATGGCTTTTTATTTCGAGAGCACCAACGGCATAATATGTTTAGAAAACATAAAGATAAAACGTCCGTTTCTAAGAAAACTTTCTTCTTTGCTTGCTATCATCACATAAATAGGTATTGAGTCAACTGTTTTGAGCATTGTACATGTCATTGATATCAAATGGTTTTTCATACGGAAAACGTAATTTTAAGACGTTTTCCTTCTTAGATCTCGTTGTTATACAATTAGCAACATTTTCTCGCTCTATCTTATGAGTATCTAGCACCCACACCCAAGATCATTTTCTTGCTAAGACGAAGTCCTAAGTTGCTTATTGAAATTCACTGAATACACCTTTCAGAAGTATCTAACTCAGTAGATAATGTTTGTATTGATACTTTATATTTGTTCTGCAGCTGATATTTTAATTTTTACATAGTTTCCTTCGTGACGTCAAAGCGCAGATAGTCGAGCGGTATTCACAACATGGAATCTTATCTGCTCGATGAATTATTTTATATCAGTTTTTCACTGCTACAAATGCAATACTAACATTTGCATTGAGAAATATTTTTCTTCAGCTATCCATGTTTTCATATTTTTAAAAGCACAATCTATACAATAGAGCATTACTTTAAATTTGAAAATAGGAACAAAATTTCGTACAGACTTGGATGATTAATGTATGGAAAACGGACAGTCTGATTTGATAAAACTTGAAAAAGACATCAACAAAAGAAAGTTAAATGCGTTCATTTTGGCGCATTGTAAAATATTATTTCCTGCATCTCTTCTACTTTAAAAGGTAGCCCTATTTGCTGTGCCCTAATGTGCTTACTAATATCTTCTTTCAAATGATGATGAGTGACGTAGACAAGAAAAATAACCGCAATATATAGTTTCGAACTGATTTGCGAGAGTTTTATGAACGATTGATCATAAGGATGCTTGGTTAAAAGTACACTCATTACAAAGAGTATTTGCTTCAAGCAATACAATTAATTAGTATTATTAATTAGAATATGTTTCTCATTTTAGAAAATATACCAGACTTCTTACAAATACCGAGCAACGATCTTAAACTTCATGAACAGATTGGTAATGGTGCATTCGGAACAGTCCATCGAGCTACATGGTTGATTGCACAGCATGTAGTTGCTGTTAAAAGTTTATATCTTACTCGTATGAATGATGTAGCCACAAAAGAATTTTTCAAAGAACTTTCCTTCATGGATCGCCTTCGTTCACCTCATATTGTTAATTTCTATGGTGCATGCGTAGAAACAGAGAAGTGTGCATTGATTATGGAATACATGTCATTGGGGTCGTTGTATAAAATGTTACATGAAGATAAATTAGTTTTAATATGGCCGCATAGACTGTCTATTGCCTTGCAAGCAGCAAAAGGAATCAATTATTTGCATCAATTGCAACCACCCATCTTACATCGTGACGTGAAGTCGGGAAACTTCTTGTTAGAAAGAGCATATGAAGGATATACTGTTAAAGTATGCGACTTTGGATTAGCTCGTACGCGAAGTGAAACTACACGCCAGACGCAATACAATCCTACGCTGGTTTGTACATTGCAATGGACAGCTCCTGAAATATTGCGTATGGGACGTCATACAGATAAAAGTGATATCTATAGCTTAGGAATAATTTTTTGGGAACTTGCTACATACGAAATACCTTATGATGATCACCAAAATTCCATTATTTATGAGTTCGTGATTCGTGGCGATCGTTTGGAAATACCAAGTAGCACACCATCAAATTTTCGAGCGCTCATCGAACAGTGTTGGGCACAACAGCCGAATGATCGACCTAACAGTTTTTATCTGACCGAAATGATCGATAAATGTATCCAAATACAAAGTAAGGTGCGCATAATCCAAAACTTCAGCAGATTTTATTTTTCGTTAA